>JACDOX010000595.1:4942-23950 GCA_014549065.1 Cardinalis cardinalis
GCCCTGGGGGCAGGCAGAGTGCCTGGAACTGTCCTGCTGGATGGACCTGGGCAGGGCAGGAGAAAGGATTTTATAGATAAGATACAATAAACAACCTTGAGACCGAGCAATGAAGAGCCCTGACTCCTTCTTCAAGCACCAGGCTGGGAAAAGAGACTTTCCAGCGTTTCTCAGGGTCACTGTGAGCAGTGAGAGATCCCAACAAATCCCTCTGTCAGCCTGGCTGGCAGGTAGGGAATTGTGTGCCTGGGGAGCAGCCTGCACGGGTCAGGGGAAAATCAGCAGCTCCGAGGAAAATACCCACCCCRTCCTGGGGCTGGAATAGTTTGGGTGACAGCAAAACCTCACACAGCAGAGCTGGGAGGATTCAAGGCTCTGCCAATGATTCTGCAGGTGCCCAAAGATGAGGGAAGGGAGAACAAGTGACCATGAGGTGTCAGGGAGAGGATTCATCCAACATCACACCGGAATCTGGCCTGGAGCCTGGCTCCAGCTCTGGAGAGCAGCTCCTCTGTCACAGACATCTTTTATGGAAAATCCTTTCCTTAGGATTTTTCCTCCTGAGAAGCTGAGAAGCCTCAGGATCAAAATGCAAACAATGGTTATCTGCTGCTGTGGAATGCAACAGGTGCAGCTGGGATTGGGCTCATGTGGTTGTTTCTAATTAATRGCCAATCACAGCCCAGMTGGCTCAGACTCTGAGACAGAAGTTTTTGTTATTCATTCTTTCTTTTTCTATTCTTAGCCAGCCTTCTGATGAAATCCTTTCTTCTATTCTTTTAGTGTAGCTTTACTACAATAAATATCATAAAATAATAAATCAGCCTTCTGAAACATGGAGTCAGATCCTCATCTCTTCCCTCATCCTCAGACCCCTGTGAGCACGGTCACACTCCTCAAACACGACCCCATCTCTGCAGCCCCTGCCTCTGCTCTTATCCTGCCTCAGACCTCCACCACGGATGGAAAAGCCATTTCCCAGGCACAGAGAGCCCAGCAGGACACGGAGGGGCCCCGTTTGGAGGGGCTCTGTGTGCCCATGGAGGTCACAGCTGCCCTCTCCAGCAGCTGCAGAGCAGCCTCWGGGCCTGCACACACATTTCCCCCAGGAGAAACCATCTGAAAGCGAGTGAGGACGGGAGGAGGCTGACCCAGAGCCAGGGAGGGCTTTAACCCTTCCTTCAGGCAGGCTGTGGAGCCAGCAGGGCATGGATAAAACATCCAAAAACATCCCCAGAACATCCCTGTGGGGAGGGAATGGATCAGAAGGACAAGGACCAGCCCTGGAGGACAGTTCTATGTGTGCAGATGCAAGGGCAAGGCAGCAGCTGGAGGAAGAATTGAAGCCCTAAAAAAGCATCTCTGAGGACAGGCAGGGGCAGGGGCTTGGCCCCGGCCTCAGGCAGGGACAGTCAGCTCCTCTGCGTTGTCTTGGGTTATTTTTATCTCCCTTTGGTGCCTCCGAAGGGAGGCTGAGCACCCCTGGTGCCAGAGGAGCCCAGAGCTGCCTCTGCCTCCTTCAGTCAGTGCAATTTCCCAGATGAGCAAGCGGAGCAGGGCTTGGGGAAGGGCTCCCATGGGAAAGGCAGCCTCCAGGAGCTCTGTCCCTGTGTTCCCTTTCTCTGTGGGGCTGCAGCACACGGGAGAGGGTGCTGTGGGTGCCCACGAGGCCAAGGGGGCCCGTCCTGGTGGGCACTGGAGTGTCCTGCTGTCCCCTCTGGGATTTGGGGATGGCAAGCCCGATTTGGGGCCCAGGATCTCCTCCTGCCAGGGAAACAGGCTCCTGCTGCAGGCAGACAGATGGGGCAGGGTTTGAAAGCATCCCCGAGGGCCCCAGAGCTGGAGGGAGGGGAGCTGGGGGGGCTGGGAGGGAGCAGGCAGCGAGCAGAGCCCGAGGAGCTCTGAGGAGGAGGAGGAGGATGGATGGATGGCCTGGCATCCCCCCTCCTTCCAGCATCCCTGCATCCCTCCCACGGCAGCACAGCATCACGCCCTCCCTCCTCCCTGCAGCTCCTTACCTTGCCCGCAGGAGCTCTGGGACCCCGGGCTGGGCTCGCTGCGTTGTCCTGGCAGCAGGGACAGTGGCACAGGCTGGCAGAGGTGCGGCAGGGACAGTGCCCATCCAGCAGGGACAGTGGCACAGGCTGGCAGAGGTGCAGGGCTGGCAGACCCACGGCAGAGGTGCAGCAGGGACATTTTCACAGGGTGGCAGAGGAGCAGCAGGTTGCAGACCCATAGCAGATGTGCAGCGGGACACTGCCCAGCCCTGCAGAGGTGCAGCAGGTTGCAGAGGTGCAGCAGGGACGGTGCCCAGCCCTGCAGAGGTGCAGCAGGGACATTGTCCCAGCCCTGCAGAGGTGCAGCAGAGACATTGTCCCAGGCTGGCAGAGGTGCAGCAGGTTGCAGAGGTGCAGCAGGGACACTGTCCCAGCCCTGCAGAGGTGCAGCAGGTTGCAGACCCATAGCAGATGTGCGTCAGGGACATTGTCCCAGCCCTGCAGAGGTGCAGCAGGTTGCAGAGGTGCAGCAGGGACGTTGTCCCAGCCCTGCAGAGGTGCAGCAGGTTGCAGAGGTGCAGCAGGGACGGTGCCCAGCCCTGCAGAGGTGCAGCAGGTTGCAGAGGTGCAGCAGGGACATTGTCCCAGCCCTGCAGAGGTGCAGCAGGTTGCAGAGGTGCAGCAGGGACACTGCCCAGCCCTGCAGAGGTGCAGCAGGTTGCAGACCCACGGCTCCACCGGGATCAGGCTGGCACCAGGAGCAGGCTGCCCGCCGCTGCGGGGACACGCACGCGGAGGTGGCCGGGAATAAAACAACAAAATTCAGCCCCAGCTCCTGCATTCATTCCCTGCTCGTTTCCCGGTGCCTGCCTGCAGCGCAGCCGGCTCCCTGCTCCCAGCACAGCTGCACGCTCTGATCGATGTGTTTGGCTTTGCATCCATCSTGTGCAGCTGCTGTCGCGCTCTCGGGTGGCACTGACACACCAGGGCAGCTCTGGGCTTTGTTCTCTGTCATTCACCGTCTGTGGCCTGAATGCAGACCCAGGCCGGCTCCTGCTGGCCCTCTGGAGAGCGGGGTTCATCACAGCCCCTCCTTGACTGCCCCCCAAATGAGAGCCAGGCTCAGGATCCCAAAAATCCGCCCGGCAGCCGGGCACTCTGCTGCGCAGACAGACCAGGCTGGGGAGCGAAAGCCAGAGGAAAAACAGAGTTCCCAGTTTGTTTACTACCTCTTGGCACACATCCATGCCCAGCTTTTTATATCCCAGYGCCGGGCTCGGCAGCCTGGCTGAGCAGGATGGGCTCGGGGGGACCATCCCGGGACCCTGCAGCTGCTGGCCCATGGGAAATCCCAAACTGGGAACGCAGCAGTGGGACTGGGCCTGTGCTGGGGAGGGATGGGGGCCTGCAGCCCCAGCTGCTCGGGGAGCAGCTCTTCCCTGGCTTTCTGAGCTGCCACGGGAAGCRGGGCTGACGTCATTTCTGAGCAGGGAAATTTGTGGAGGTTTCTGGAGAGACAGGAGAGGAAGGCTAATCCAGAAGCACTGATATGCAGGGTGAGATTTAGGTGTGAATCAAAGCTCACAAAAGGAGGCGTTTGGGCAAAGACCCTCATTCCCTGAGTCAAGAGAGCAGCCAGTTTAATAAAATCACAATTCTGTGACCCTTTTCTACCTGACAGTAGGGAAAATGTGACCATAATGGTGTTTTCAGCTAGAAGGCAATTCCAAAATAAATAACCATAAAAAGAAAGAAAACATTAGGCACTCATTAACCTAAAACTACGTTCACAGTGTCACCCCTGTAAGGTGACAATCCCATGAGTGGTTCCAGGGTCCCCAGCCAGGCAGGATGAGGGGGAATTCTCTTTGCAGCCCTCACAGGAATGATTTCAAACCACGGTGTCCAACCCATGGTAGTTCATGGTGGAGGTTTTGGTTGGGGCGTGCTCGAGGTTGTTGATTCACATTCAGAGAAGTTACTGAAAAAAAGGGAGTAAAGAGAAAATAAAGGGAGTAAAGGGAAAATAAAGGGAGTAAAGGGAAAATAAAGGGAGTAAAAGGAAAATAAAGGGAGTAAAGGGAAAATAAAGGGAGTAAAAGGAAAATAAAGGGAGTAAAAGGAAAATAAAGGGAGTAAGGAGAAACTAAAGGGAGTAAAGGGAAAATAAAGGGAGTAAAGAATGTGGGAGCTGGAAGGAAAGAGGGTTAATCCAAATCAGCAGCTTGCCTGGGATGGGCATGGCCTGGATCCTGCAGCACAGGGGCTGGAAGCTGCAGGGCCAGGCTGGCCGTGGGTGTGGGTGGCACCAGCAGGAGCAGTGGCACAGACACGGAGCAGGAGGGTTCCTGCACGTGGCAGCTCGATCCTCGCTGTGCCTGCACTCCCCTCCTTCCCTTCTTCACCAGGAACAAGGAAAAAATATCCTTGAGGCCCCTTGTAGAGTGTCTCAAGCATCCAAGTGATGCTTTAACAGCATCAGGGTGAGTTTATGGGTCAAACATGGCCAAAGCATTTCCAGGGGCTCAGCACAGGCAGGAGCTGCAGAGAGCCCAGGGAGGCTCCAGGATGATGCCAGGGATGGAGCAGCTCTGCTGGGAGGAGAGGCTGGCACAGCTGGCATTGCTCACCTGGGCTGGAGGAGCTTTGGGGTGAGCTCAGGGTGGCCTCAGAGAGGCTGGCACAGCTGGCACAGCTGGCATTGCTCACCTGGGCAGGAGGAGCTTTGGGGTGAGCTCAGTGTGGCCTCAGAGAGGCTGGCACAGCTGGCACAGCTGGCATTGCTCACCTGGGCTGGAGGAGCTTTGGGGTGAGCTCAGGGTGGTTTTGCAGGGCCTGAAGGAGCTGCAGGAAACGTGGAGAGAGAGAATTGACAGGGGATGGGGACAGGACCCAGGGAATGGCTTCAGACTGACCCAGGACAGGGCTGGACGGGAGATTGGGAATGAGGAATTGTTCCCTGGCAGGGTGGGCAGGCCCTGGCTCAGGGAGCCCAGAGCAGCTGGGGCTGCCCCTGGATCCCTGGCAGTGCCCAAGGCCAGGCTGGACCCTGGGGCTGGGAGCACCTGGGACAGTGGGAGGAGTCCCTGGGGCAGGGAAAGGTGTCTCTGGGACAGAGGAAGGTGTCCTTGGGGCTGTGGGAGGTGTCCCTGGGACAGAGGAAGGTGTCCTTGGGGCAGTGGGAGGTGTCCTTGGGGCAGGGAAAGGTGTCTCTGGGACAGGGGAAGGTGATCCTGGGGCAGTGGGAGGAGTCCCTGGGACAGAGGAAGATGTCCCTGGGACAGTGGGAGGTGTCCTTGGGGCAGGGGAAGGTGTCCTTGGGGCAGTGGGAGGTGTCCCTGGGACAGTGGGAGGTCCCTGGGACAGTGGGAGGTGTCCTTGGGGCAGTGGGAGGTGTCCTTGGGGCAGTGGGAGGAGTCCCTGGGGCAGGGGAAGGTGTCCCTGCCATGGCGGGGCTGGAAGGCTGGAATGAAACGGGGTTTCAGGTCCCTTCCAGCCCAGGCCTGGGGATGATTTTATGACTCTGTGATTCTCTYGTCTCTGGGATGTCTCAGGGGTGACCCAGAGGGAAATCCCACAGGGACAGGATCCTGCCTCCCTCCATCCTGCCTGCCCTTGCAATGATGAAACATGGCAGGGCTGGGACAAACCCCAAACCCTGGGTGGAAATGCCCCCGTGGGGTTTGCTGTAGGGCCAGGTGTGCTTGAGGCGCTGCAAGGTCCTGGGGTGGAGAACTCCTGGGAGAGGAGGGATTTGGGATCATGGGAAAGGAGGGATTTGGGGAACTCCTGGGAGAGGAGGGATTTGGGATCATGGGAAAGGAGGGATTTGGGATCATGGGAGAGGAGGGATTTGGGGAAGTCCTGGGAGAGGAGGGATTTGGGATCATGGGAGAGGAGGGATTTGGGGAACTCCTGGGAGAGGAGGGATTTGGGATCATGGGAAAGGAGGGATTTGGGGAACCCCTGGGAGAGGATGGATTTGGGATCATGGGAGAGGATTGATTTAGGTTTCTGGGAAAGGAGGGATTTGGGATCATGGGAGAGGATGGATTTGAAGAACTCCTGGGAGAGGAGGGATTTGGGTTTCTGGGAAAGGATGGATCCAGGTTCTTGGGAGAGGATGGACTTGTGTCCTTGGGAGAGGATGGATTTGTGTCCTTGGAGAAGATGGATTTGGGGAACTCCTGGGAGAGGATGGATTTGGGGTCATGGGAGAGGATGGATTTGGGGAACTCCTGGGAGAGGAGGGATTCAGGTTTCTGGGAGAGGATGGAATCAGGCTCTGCAATGGCTCCCAACAGTCCTGCAGCCCATGAAGGGTTTGTTAAGGGTTTGTTAAGGGTTTGTTCCTGTTCCTCACAGCCATTCTAAGAGCAGAGCCTGGCGCTCTCAGAACTGCTCTTAAAACATTACCATATTTATAAGTAATGCCCTAATTTGAAGGGATATCGAGTTCTTTTGGATGTAAGTAGTTATTAATTACAATGCAACAGGAAAATTCATTAGGGAATAGAATCAAACTTTCAATTAATGTCATTTTTATCCAGGAACATTAGATGAGCTGCTTTTTTTTGCCTTTTTTTTTTTTTCCCCTTGCCTTTAACAAGGATCTGGAAACATTTGCTAATTTCCAACTATTACAGTTCCTTCTATGAAATAATGTGAGCTCTCATTTGCATATAAGAAAACATTTTCTGTATTCACTGTGACTCTGAGCTGCCCTATTTATATCAGGAAATTGAGCTGAAGACTCCCTGTGCATTTCAAGGCTTTTCTTATTTAACCAGAACATTTTCCAGGCCCACAGTGAATTAGGGGTGTTTTTTGGGGGGCTCTAACCCCGGGCTCTGCACGAGGCTGAGCAGAGGGGCTGAGAAAAAGCTCAGGGGGTTTCTTGCTGAGTGTTCCACAAACATTTCCCTTGGTCTTTTTCTGAAGTGCTCTCTGCACTTCTTGCTCCAAATCTTTTACTTTCAATTTTGTTTTCAGCCTCAAAGCCAAACCTGCTTGAAACAACAAAGAGCTTCAGGTGCCAGGTGTGAAATCCTTATCAGCTCAGGCTGAGCAGATCAGGCACCTCCAGACTCTTCTGGTGGGGAKCTTATTTTCCCTTCTGATCTGGGAACGTTTTCAGGTTCAGGTTTGGTTTTGTTCTGGTGTTTTTATATCTAAGGGGCCATTGCACAGCACCCCCAGCTGCAGGTCCATTGAAAATGGACTTTTAGTGCAGAGGGCTGAACCTGTGCTGCTCCATGTCCATCTAAGCTCTGAGTGCTGATTTTGGCTTTATCTGTGCTCTTCTGATGAACCCTAAACAGTCACAGGAAAAAGAAATAAAGCTTGCAAAGACTCCCTTTGCTCCCTCCTTCACATCTTTTGTCTCCCAGGTTTCCATTTTTGTTGTTGCTGCAAGCATCAAATAAATCAGCTGCATTAAAAAAAAAATAAAATTAAAAGCAGCAATAGCAGTAATCACCATTCCTTAATGATCTAAATGCTGAGGGCAGGGCAAGGCAGATAATTAATTTCAATTTTTAAAGCATAAAAATCCATCAGTGTTTCAGTTGATCCCAGCCAGTTTTATTTTGATTTTATATGACAAGTTTCAGACCCTTGAAAAATAACTTTATTATAGTTAGTTTTGTCCTGAGCTTTTTCCAGTGATAAAAAGATTCACAGTTCAAAAATCCCTCTTCCCGTGCCCCATTATCTTATGAGGAGAGGAGCCCCAGGCCRTGGGATAAATGAGAAAGGAAAGAGGCTTTGGATAAGGCTCCTGCTGGAAACCAGGGATGGGGATTTCTCAGAGAGAAATTTCTCWGAGAAACCTCTTTTTGATCAAACCTCTGGATGGCTAAGGCTGGAGTTCAGCTCTCGGAGCCATCCCCTTTCCCACCAGGGGCATCAAAATGAGCTGACAAAGGCAGCCCCAGGATGGGCAGGGTGTCCCTGGGCCAGGAACTCCAGGGAATGTCCCCTTGGTGTCCCTGTGTGGAGTTGTGAGGTCCCCAGGACGAGGTGAGAGATGAGAATTTGACTCCATGTTCTCAGAAATCTGATATATTATATTATATTATATTATATTATATTACATTACATTACATTACATTACATTACATTACATTACATTACATTACATTACATTACATTACATTACATTATATTATATTATATTATATTATATTATATTATATTATATTATATTATATTATATTATATTATATATGCTATACTAAAACTATACTAAAGAAAGAGGAGGGATACATCAGAAGGCTGAACAAGATTGACAATGAAAGCTCGTGACTGACTCCTCAGAGCCTGACACAGCTGATGGTGATTGGCCATTAATKAAAAACAATTCACAGGTTTGGATAAACAATCTCTGGTCRCATAAATCAYACTCCAGAGCAGCAAAAYGTGGAGAAGCTGAAGCTTCTCATCTTGCCAGGAGAAGAAACCCTGGTGAAGGGGCTTTTCAGAAGATATCATGGTGACATCCCTGGGCCAGGAGCTGCAGGGAAGGAGGGAATGTCCCCTTGGTGTCCCTGGGCCAGAAGCTCATGGAGGGAAGGAGGGACTGTCCCCTTGGTGTCCCTCAGGATCTCCAGGGAAGGAAGGAGGGACTGTCCCCTGGGTGCTGCAGAGAGGTGACTCCCAAGGCATGGATGGGTTCCTGGATCTCCACTATCCCCAATCCAGCTCCCCTGGGCCAGGAGCTGCAGGAAGGGACAGAGGGAATGTCCCCTGGGTGTCCCTCAGGATCTCCAGGGAAGGAAGGAGGGACTGTCCCCTGGGTGCTGCAGAGAGGTGACTCCTGAGGCATGGATGGGTTCCTGGATCTCCACCATCCCCAGTCCAGCTCCCCTGGGCCAGGCTGCTGCTGCAGCATCCCCTGAGCTCGGGGGCTCTCTGGGACTCTGGGCAGGTCCCTCCTGTCCCCACGCCTTTCCCTGCCCTTCAGCTCCACTCCAGTCCCTCCTCCTCCTCTCCCAGGCCAGCCTGTTCCAGGCTTTTGTTCCTTTGCTGGATGGAAACTTCCTGCAGTTTTCCACTCGCAATTTATTCATGGCTAGTGCCTACTTTTTGTTCTTGTGCCAAGTTTGTCTGTTAGATCTTCTCCCTCCCCAGCACTTTTCCCAGCCCACATTTATTTTTAGAAAGCAATCTTTGCCTTTTTTTTTTTCTTTCTCTTCTTCTTAATTTTTTTTTTTTCTCCACAGAGTCCTTTAAGCTCTTCCTTCCCAAGGCAAAGCCCGGCTTTAGGGCAGCAGCCCAGCCTTGCCGTGTGCCCRCATTTCAGAGCTGAGCAGCTCCTGGGGGCCGGCAGGAGTTGTCAGCAGCTTGTTTTCCTCGGTGAGCCCCAGCAGAGCCTTTCAGCTGTCTCTGAGCCCCGTGTGTTTTTCTTGTCAGTGTAATGTGCTTAGTAACAACACCTACCACTTTTCCCTGTCACACTCTGCACTCCTCCGTCAGCTCCGCGGTGACTGGCACAGCAACACAAAGAAATTGCAT
Organism: Cardinalis cardinalis; assembly: GCA_014549065.1. Taxonomy (NCBI): domain Eukaryota; kingdom Metazoa; phylum Chordata; class Aves; order Passeriformes; family Cardinalidae; genus Cardinalis; species Cardinalis cardinalis. Next base: position 14,455 of record JACDOX010000595.1, read on the forward strand.
TTCTCCTGCAAGGGAAAACGTTGCTTTCCTAAATAACCTTGGCCTCCCCCAGGTACCTCTGCAGGTCATGGGATTCCAGAGCTTTGGTGACTCACAGCTCTCCCACCTGGCAATTATTTGCTCAAAACAATTCCTGAAGCCTTAAACAAACCTTTTTTTTTTGGGTGCAGGAACCTCAGTGACATCTTGCCAGTGAGTGCTGGGGAAAAATGCCTTGAAGTGAGAAAAGCATAAATAGAGATTTTGATGTAAGCCAGTAATACATCACTGATATTTTASAGACCAGGAGGGATAATATATTGTGATAATATAATAACAGTTCCTGGGGAAAGTGTATTTTTGGATGAAAAGTGAGAAGGAAAAAAAAAAAGTGTTGTGAGAATTGAAAAACGTTTCAAGTTTTCAAAACACAGAACCCAACAGGAGGATGTTTCAAAAGGAATTTACTTGTTCATGGGGAAYGTTTGCTCCCTTTGAAAAGATTATTTCCCTTCCAACACTGGTTTTGGGCAGCCCTGTCCAGCTGCTTGTGGCTGAAAGGAAAAGCAAAGGAAAYKCAGGAAGGAGAGCTGGGCTGGCCCCAAGCATGGCACAGCTCCTSTTCCCAGCTGCCTGTGGCAATATTCCCATTTTTATGCTAAAACTCCACCTCTGGAGCATCCCTGGCCGTTGTGCTCCCAGCTGGGCGCTGCTGGGACATGGACAAGGTTCTCCTGGAGCTGCGGAGCTCAAGGGTCTTGCAGCTTTTGGGGTTTTTTCCTAGAAATGCAGGACTGGGGAGAGTTTGGGAAATTCCRGGAGCCAAACTGGCCTTGGAAAGCTGGGGAGTGGCAGGAGGGAGAGTTCAGAGCCTTCCCAGTGAGCCAGGGACTGCAAGGGAGATCTGAGAGCACATCCCAGTGAATCCACACAGGACAGGCTGGAGATGCTGGATGTGGGACAGGGAGTGGGGGCACGGGGAAAAGGCAGGGCAGGTTCTCTCTGCAGAGCCTGGAATTCTCCTGGCACAAAGCCTGGACAGCCTGGGAGCTTTTTCCATGGGTCCAGGGCAGGCCAGCAGTGCAGGATGTGAACTGGCACRCGGATAATCAGCCCTAATTTCTGCTTACCCCTAAATATCAGGTTTTGTCAAAATGCACCTTCTCACTCAAGCCAGAGGAGCACTGGGAGATGTTGGCACAGAGATTTTCATACTCAACTAATTTTAAAAAACCCCCATCTCTCCCACTCTCAGGGGATTTGATTCCTTTTTTTAATGCAGGCTGGAGGTACCACAGCATTTCCAGATGATGTAATTAACCTGACCTATTTGGTGGCTCCATATTAATGTTTCTTTGTGATGGATTTACAATAAAGCCTCATYATTAAGGACTTCAAAACAAGATTTATTATCATTATCTTGTTTCTCCCCATTCATTATTCCCTTCTCCCCAGCTGGAAGTGAGTCAGGACCCCCGGGCACTTTCCCTGTGGCTCCCAGAGATCTGGAGGAGGCTGATGGGCCTGACCTGTGAGCTTTKCAATTTTCTGCCTTGCACAGTGGCTGCAGAGCTCTGAGCACTCCAGAGCTGCACCAGGTTTATGTAATCCACCCAAAGAGCCAGAGCCAGGCAGACAAAGGTCTGGGAATCCTGCAGCTGRTACAGATTGGTGCCCATGGGCATCTTCCTTCTGGTGCTGCCTTGAGAGGCTGAGCTGGAGCAGAGGCTGGGCAGAGTCACAGAATGAAGCAGGGATTTATTCAAAGCATCTCCTCCATGGATCCACCTTGGGCAGCACCAGAGCCCAGCCAGGGCTGCACCCAAGATGAACCAAAATGGTCCCAAAATGAACCCAAGATGAACCAAAATGGCCTCAAAATGCACGGCCGGGCACGGGGTCTTTCACTTTGATCAGTTCTGCTCCATTTGCACCTTGCAGTTCATTGTCCCATTCCAGTTTAGCCCATCCAGCCCCACCCTGCTTGTTTTTCTCTCTCCAGCCCATGGTGTTTGTGCTCTTGGGCTGAGMTTTGGATCATTTGTCCTTGGTGCCCAGCTGGAGCAGGAATTGTTTTGTCTCCCTGCTCTGTGCAGAGAGCTCACCATCCCTTACTATGAAGCCCAGACCCACACACTAAAGCAGCACAGAATCTGAAAAATATAAAAACCAAAACCTGAGGCATCCCTGGCAGCTCCAAGCCCCCAGCTCCACTGGCTGCAGTGCCCTGGAACATTTTCAAAGGCACCACCTTGGGCTGGCACCTGGGAGGCTCCGAGGGCAGCGAGAGGTTGCTCATTAATCCCCATTTGTATCAGCAGCAAAAACCTCCCAAATCCCCAGGCTGAGCCCTGCTCTCAGCTGTAAGAGTTTTGGGTTTTTTTGGGACTACAATGGGTTTAGAGAGAATTCTGTACCAGAATCAGAGCAGAACATTCAAACATTTCCCCCCCCCAGAACAAACTGTCACAGAGGGAACTGCAGACAGATTTCTATACCTGACTTTACTTCAAAGGGAGAGCTCAGCCCAAAGCCCACAGCAGACTTGGGCTCATTGACTGCCAAGGGCAGAACATTCTTAATGCATTGGTATTAAATAAACAGATGGGAAACCAAGCCGAGATTTAAATTTCTGTTGAGATAATGTCGAAAGTTTATTGACCCAWGGGTGCTGGTGATTGAGTTAAGTGTTCCACATCAATAGCTGTGGCCAGGCCTTTTGTAGGACACTGAGGAATGGGCTCAATATTTTGAGGGCTCGGTTGGAAGTAAATTTGAAGGCCTAACAGCAAATGTGCTTTGTTTGGTGCACTGGGAACCTGTCTTTAGAGAGAGTGTAGCCCCTGCTTTCCTCCAGCCCAGGGGCAGGGAATGTCCTCCTGAGGACAGGGAATGTTCCAGGGGTGCCAAGGACCAGATTCAAAACAAGATTTATTATCATTATATKGTTTCTCCCCATTCATTATTCCCTTCTACTTCTCTCGGAGCACAGGATGCTGATTTGTGGGGAAAAAAACAATTAACTCTACAACTTGTAAAATTGTAAAGCTGGAATGTTTATTACAGCAATGGACACATGTAGGGATTGTTCTTCTTAAAAGACATGTGTGCCTTTGAGAATTTTTGAATTTATCTCCCCTTACTTGTACATATGCAGAGAGTTTCACAATAGATTCATGCCTATTTATTTTGCTGGTTTTGTGTTACAACTTGTAACTAGTCTTGGTGCGGAGAGAATACTCTCTGGCCATCTTGTCTGTCTCTTGCTTTCTTTTCAAAGTTCAAGGAACCCTTCACCTTTTTAGCTTAGAGGTTTGTGTCACTGTCACATTTTCTGAAAAATCCCTTCACCAGGATTTCTTCTCCTGGGAAGCTGAGAAGCCTCAGAGAAAAATGAAAACAATAATYACCTGATTTGCTTCTCCTGTGTTGTGCTCACATGTGGAATGTGTTTGGAGATTGTTTATCCAACATGTGAATTGTTTTGACTTAATGACCAATCACAGTCCAGCTGTGTTGGGACTCTGGAAAGAGTCAAGAGTTTTTAATTAGTACCTTGTTAAGCCTTCTGTAAGTATCCTTTCTCTATTCTTTAGTATAATAGAATAGAATAGAATAGAATAGAATAGAATAGAATAGAATAGAATAGAACAGAACATAATCCTTCTAAGAACATGGAGTCAGATTCATCATTTCCTTCCTGCCACAGGGGACCCTGAAAATACCACAGGTTTGTAATTTTATTTTTTTTTTGGCTTAGGTAGTTTTGTGAGCACAGCAGAGTTAACAGATAAACAGGTTAAAACAGCACATTTCAGCTAAGCTAGCAAGCTATAGATTTAATAATTCACAGAGGCACGTTTCACCTAAATACAAAAAGGGTTTCTACCCTGTTAAATGTCCACTCTGTTTCAGTGCTGGGCAGGGCCAGCAGTGCCACACACAGCTCCTGTAGCCACATYTCTTCACAGAGAAAAGCAAGGCACAATTCTTCCCAAGAATATTTCTGAGGTTCAGAGAACATAAAAYCCAGAAACATTCTTGGGAAGAATTGTGCCTTGCTTTTCTCTGTGAAGAGAAACGTGGCTACATCGCTCCAGTTTAGGCAGCAGGAATTGTTCTCCTGGCTGGACCCTGCTGGCAGCAGGACACACCATTCCCCATCCCAGTCCCTCCCTGTTAGCTGGGAATTGGAGCTCCTCTGTCCCTGGGCACAGATTTATTGAGGAGATGAGGTGGCCCCCAAGCCCATCCTGCAGGAATTAATTGGCTGCTGCTCTAAAGGCAGCAGCAACATTTGGAGAGACATYATCTGCTGTCCTGCTTGGATTAAGAATTCATGAGGGCAGAAATCATTCCATGGGCTTTGTTTTGCTTTAAGTTATACTTTTATACAAATGATCTGAGGAGAGAGGCTGATTAATGACAGGGGAGAGTGAGCTCAGAGACAATCCATCTCTTCCATATCTCATCCGTGCCACCCTGCAGGACAGGGCAGTGAGAGCAAAGCAAACTGTCACATTCACATTCTCTGAAAAATCCCTTCAGCCAGGATTGTTCTCCTGGGAAGCCGAGGAGCCTCAGAGAAAAGGAAAACAATTCTTATCTCATTTGCTTCTCCTGTGTTGTGCTCATGTGGAATGTGYTTGGAGATTGTTTCCCCACAGGTGATTGTTCCATTGCATTCTGCTGKGAGTTGTTTTCATTCTTTGGCCAATCAGGGCCAAGCTGGAAAGAGTCAGGAGTTTTCATTATTAWMTTTTTAGCCTTCTGTAAGTATCCTTTCTGTATTCTTTAGTACAGTTAGTATAGCATTCTTTAATATAATATAGTATGATAAAATAGTAAATTAGCCTTCTGAGAACATGGAGTCAGATTCACCATCCCTCCCTGCCAYGGGGCRTCCCACAAATCCAATATAGCACAAATAGCAAACACTCCAGCTCCTGCCTGGGGCTCTCTCCAGCTCCCTGTGCCCCCTGGCTTTGCGATGAACACAAATTTCTGTAGGAAGCTGGAGAAGCAGGACTGGGCATATCAGTATGCAGGAAGCAATCGGAGCAATGAATCTGCTACCAAATGAGAATGGCAGGAATAATTGATTCCAAAGGAGGAACACAGCAAACAAAGCCCAACAAACTTCTTTCTGCAGAACGTTCTTGCTTCCAAAAGCCACCATTTGGAAACTCCATTTCACAAAAAAGACGGAGGGAAGAGTGTGATGGTGTGAGCTCAGCTAAGGCCTTGATTTTGTGGAGGAGCTGGCAAAAAATCCACGAGGTTCTTCCCTGGGAGGGTGGGCAGGGACTGGCACAGGGTGCCCAGAGCAGCTGGRGCTGCCCCTGGATCCCTGGCAGTGCCCAAGGCCAGGCTGGGTTCATGTCACTGTAGGACCTGAAAGAGCACAAGCACACGCCGCTGCTCTCAAGGTGAAGAAGAAAAGGRAARTTTATTTTCTGACTCTTGCATTTATAGTCTTCTAAAAGTGACAGTGGATTGGAGGGTGACAGTGCCACCTCTCCAATGACACTGGACAAACCAACAGTCYATCAAATTTCTCCTCCTCTATAAAAGCATGCAAAACAATGAGTTATTTACAGAAAGTGTGTGASAAAGTTCGYTACRARAATGTCAACATCAGAAGGCTTAGAAAATCTTAAAAAAMCAGGGYGACACTGCTTGGRGCAGCCTGGGACAGTGGGAGGTGTGGGATGAGAGATGGGAGGGAATGAGAGGAGTTTTGAGGTCCCTTCCAACCCAAACCATTCTGGGATTCTTTGACATGGGGGGCTGAATGTGGGGTCTGGTTTCTGAGAGATTGAGATGGGAGAAAAGAGCAGGAGGAGGAAGAGAAGGAGATGGAGGGAGCTGCAGACCTCCAGCAGCCCTGAGAGAGGAAGGGCCAGGCTGCAGGGCAGACAGCAAGAGAATTTTGAGGAAGGTTGTAACACAGTGAGGGGAGAGGGAAAGCAGGAGATGATCCCCAAGCCAGAGCCAGTGGGTCAGGAAATCTTCACTGCAAAGGGCTGCAGACACCCTGAGAGGGCAGCACAGATGGACAGGGCTGCTGGAAAGGTCTCACAGCTTCCAAAACCTCCCAAACTGGGAGCCCACAYTATCCTCCAGGCTGGTGAGAAATGCTGCATCATCTCCATCCCAATGGGGACAGGGCAGCTGATGCTCCTCACACGGGGTGGCTGAATTCCCTACAAAGCAGGATAATCAAAAGTGATCTTTGCAGCTCAGAGGCAGCAGCTGAACGACCACAAGGGAAGCCAAAGGCAGATATTAGCTCTCTGATTTAAAATTAAAACAATTGATCAATTGTCCTTGCTGGAATTAATAGCAAAACAAATAGGCCTGCAATATTAAACTGAAATTCACTGCCTGGATCTGGCTGGATCCAAATGTATGGGGTCTCTCAGGACAGGGCTGGATATTTATTATGGCTGAATGAATTGGATTTTTGCACATAAAATGCAGATATTGGGCAATTTGAAAAGTAAAGGTCATTCTGTAAGGAATGGGGGGGTTTGGATTTAGTTTTTTGAGGTGTGTGGATTTGGAGTTTCTGGAGCTGGTCAAGCTCAGTGCAGCAGAGGGCACAGGGGGAAATTGCAGCGGGGTCTGGAGGGAAGGATGTGGAATTTCAGYCATTTTTGTGTTGCAATTAAGGAAACTGGGGTCAGGGGGCTCCGGGGTTGGGTGGGATCAGCTCCTCATGGGCTCAGCCTGAGCCCTGGTGGCAGAATTGTTTGGGATTCGGGATGGCATTGGGATTGAGTTCCCCCTCCTGGTCCCTGGGTGAGTCTGTGCTCCCTGGGGTTACCTGGCCTGACTCACCTGGGACAGCAAAGGCGCCTCAAGGGGATGTGGCCAAACACTGCTGAGCGTTGAAAAGGGGCAGAGAGGAACCTCAGCACCCCAGAGTCCCAGGCTGCTCTGGGTTAGAGGGACCCCAAAGCCCTCCAGTGCCACCCCTGCCATGGCAGGGACACCTCCCACTGCCCCAGGGACACCTCCACTGCCCCAGGGACACCTCCCACTGCCCCAGGGACACCTCCCACTGCCCCAGGTGCTCCCAGCCCTGCCTATCCTGGCCCTGGGCACTCCCAGGGATACCCACAGCTGCTCTGGGAATCCCATCCCAGCCCTGCCCACCCTCCCAGGGCAGAATTTCTCCCCATTATCCAACCTGACCCTCTTTCTGGCAGTGGGGAGCATTCCCTGAGCCCTGTCACCCCTTGGGGAATATGGGGCTCACTGGGGTTATGGCACCAAAAACCTTTTTGGGGTGAACAGCAGTGGGAACCTCAGGGAAATGTTTGGGTCCAGCAGAACAAAAAGCAGCAGAATGTCCCTGCAGAGCCTTTGGATGAAATCAGAGAAGGAGGAACTATCAGCCAGGCCTGGCTTATTCCCAGTGCAATTCCCTGTGGATTTAACCCCTCCTTGCACCCTCCTGCTGCTCCAAGGTGTGCCCTGTGCTTCCTGCAGCACCCAGGAGCTGGCCAGGGCTGGATTCCCCAGGATTTGGGTGCAGGGCTCCAGCAGGAGCTTCCAGCCTGGAATCAGCTCCTCCTTTCCAGCTGGGAGACTTTTGGTCTGTGTTTAACAATGTGTTTCATTGCAAATTCCGTGTTTGTCTTTAAATGACAATTGAAAGATGTTTCATAATGAGCCAGCTCTGAATGAAAATACAAATGACTTCCCCTGAAGGACCTTGATATGAAACATTTCATCTGGAGTGCAGGGAATCGCTTATTTGCTTTTCTTTGCCTTAAACAGATCAGCAAAATGAAGATGAGTTAATAAAATGGTTTTGATTCCACCATTCTTTTTAATAAAAAATTCTGGCACTTGCAAAACGCTGCAAATACCCCAGCTCCAGTGCATTTAACAAAGACARTTCCTAGGGATTTTTCAATTCCAGATGCATTTCCTCCTTCCTGCTCCTCAACTCCATAAATCAGAGCTTGTCCACCTCTCAGAGCTCCGTCTTCGGGGCCTGGGAGAGTCTCAGGAATGAGGTTTCCCTGTGTGCCATGGGAGGAGAAGTGGCTTTGCCATGCAGGACAAGTTTTGAGCTGCACCCAGACATAAATCAGCAGGGAATTCTGAGCTGGGGCAGGTGTGGGGCCGTGGCTGARCATTTATTTCTCTGGTAGAGGGAAGGGGATCCCCCTCACACCAATATAAATCAGGTGTCTCTTTTTTATCACCCTGGCTGTGTCTGGCTCCTAAACCAGCTTGGTGAGACAGATTTTTATAAACAGGGCCTGGATCTCTTCTGAAGGGGGGAGAATCTGGAAAGCACCAGAACTGGGGGGGATTAAACACCAAGAAGGTTCCTAATTGGGGAGTCCTTGTCAGATATGCTAATTTACAGAGTCTGTCAAAATTGCACATCTTTGGCGTTCTCCACCTGACCAATTTGTGCACCTGAGGAGCCTCATAGCAATGTACCCCTTGAAATCTTTTGATTTTACCTTTTAGCCTTTTTATTTTAGCCTGGTGTTTCTAGGAGCAGAGAAAAAGGCAGCAGGGAAGGCAGAGGGTGCCGTGCCCGCAGTGACCTTGGGAAGGAGAATTAACTTCTCCTCTACCCCGGTGACCTTGGGAAGGAGAATTAACTTCTCCTCTACGCCGGTGACCTTGGGAAGGAGAATTAACTTCTCCTCTACGCCGGTGACCTTGGGAAGGAGAATTAACTTCTCCTCTACGCCGGTGACCTTGGGAAGGAGAATTAACTTCTCCTCTACCCTGGTGACCTTGGGAAGGAGAATTAACTTCTCCTCTACCCTGGTGACCTTGGGAAGGAGAATTAACTTCTCCTCTAGCCCAGAGTCCCCAGGAGCTTCAGGAGTTGAGCACACCGAGCAGCAATGATTGCTCTTTAGTTCAAAGCCCACACCCAGCACCTCAGGGCAGTGCATGAAATATTCATCGCAACACTTCAAAGCTCCCCGCGCTCCTCCAGGAAGCTCAGCAGCATCCTGGGGCCACCAGGGCTGTGCTGGGAGCTGCCTCTTCCCGGCCCTGCAGCTGGAGCTGTGCTGGGTCAGCATTTCAGGCGCTGCCAGGAGCCGYGGGGACCACAGCAGCTCCTCAGCCTGGAATCTCGCACTCAGACTTTCCCCGTGACTCCGCAGGGCTGCTCTGCACGGATGTSTCACAAATGTTCCTCCAGAACAGGCTGCAGAGGGACTTTGCACGGGGGCTGGAGGGACAGGACCAAGGGAAGCGCCTTTAGGCTGAAGGAAGGCAGATTGAGATGGGAGAGTGGGGATAAATTCCTCCCTGGGAGGGTGGGGAGGGAATGGAATGGAATGGAATGGAATGGAATTCCCAGAGCAGCTGGGGCTCTGGATCCCTGGATCCCTGGCAGTGCCCAAGGCCTGGTTGGATATTTGGGCTGGAGGCACCTGGGGCAGTGGGAGCTGTCCCTGCCATGGCAGGGGTGGCMCTGGATAATCTTTAGCATCCCCCCAACCCACTCTGGGATTCTGTGATCTAC
>JACDOX010000595.1:39544-56464 GCA_014549065.1 Cardinalis cardinalis
ATACTAAAGAAAGATAAAGGAGACATCAGAAGGCTGAGCAAGAATGAATAATAAAAACCCGTGACTGATTCCTCAGAGTCCTGACACAGCTGATGGTGATTGGTCATTAAATTAAAACAATTCACATTTTGGATAAACAATCTCCAGACCACATTCCAAAGCAGCAAACACAGGAGAAACAATCAGATAATTATTGTTTTCATGTTTCTMTGAGGCTTCTCAGCTTCCCAGGAGAAAATCCTGGGCAGAGAGGATTTTGCAGAAAATGTGACAGTGACATGTCAAGAATACAGGGAATATATAAAAGATAAAAAAAGTAAAAACCACAATGGCATCACCAGCACCCCCCTGCATTCCTGGGAAAGTTCCCACCTGGAAAATTTTCCTTTTTCCCTTTTCCCTGCTGTCTGAGCCTCTCCTGCAGCAAGGCTGCATTTCCAGGCAGGCTGTGGTGCAGATTGAAATGTGCAAATACCCAGGCAGGCAGAGTGGAAATCTCACAATATTTGATTAACCTGAATTATTTGCTTTCATAAACAAGTAGGTTTTGAAGATCTCTCCAGGACTGCAAATGATTTTGGCAATTATCTCGGAGAGATAATTAGGGATTTCAAAGGAGGATGCTCTGGAGGGGAGCAGGGAGGATGCAAGGTGACCTGCTGCAGTAATCCAGCATGAAGATTAGGGAGGAGGACATCAAAAGCAGCTGGGTTTGTTGATGCTATTTCTATTAACAGGATTAGTGGYGATAGAAAACTGCCCTGGACATGAGAGATTTCCTCCCAGGCCTGGAGACAACACTTGTGTTCTTCTCTGGGCTGGGCCATTCCTGCAGGCCCTCACTGGTCAGGGCTGGGATGGTGCAAGGTGGCCATGGGGGCAATAAAAGGAGCTCTAAGGTCCCTTCCAGCTGAAACCATTCTGGGATTTGATGACTTCTTTTTTTATTATTATTTTTTAAATATATATATTTTTTTTTTTACTCAGAATACACAGTTTTAACTAAGAAATCGAAAATCCTCTTGACTTCTTAAAACACTAGAAAAAAATTAGAAAAAAATAGACAAAAAAAATTAGACCAAAAAAAAAAGCAATTAGGAAAAAAAAATAGCCAAAAAAACCCAAACCAAACAACTTAGCCAGCTGGAGATCCCAAAATGGAGTTTCTTGACAATTCAGAGATTAATACTTTTTAACTGTTCATCCTGCTTATTTTCCAGTGACTGAAACTTCTTTTTTTTCKTTTTTATCAATYTAGGATGGCTTTTTTTTTACCAATAATTGCATTTCTGTTGCCCTACAAGGCTCAAAACCATCTGATAAACTCATGGTGGTTCTGACTTTGGGTGTGGATCCCCCAAGGCACCCTTGGCTGGTGAGGGGATGGAACCTCAGAGGCTCTGATGGAATCTCCAGATTATTGCAAAGCTGGGGTGGAAATGAGAGATGGGGACAGGTTGAGGTGTCACAGRTGCTCAAACATTTACCCAAGCAGCTTTATGAGGAGGGGAAATTGAATTTTCAACCAGAAAAAAAAATGCAGAAATTTAAAAAAAAAAAAAGTATTACTGAAAAAAGTATTCCTGAAAATTCCTTGGACTCCCATTTTTTTTCTTTTTTTTTTTCCCTCTCTTATTTTCCTCAGTTTCTACAAGGAAAAATCAGCCTCTTCCAACCTGCTCTCCCTTTAAAACAGCTGCCTTGGATATCTGGGCCAATCAGAGCCAGATAATTGCTCAATTTTCTTAAGAAAATGGGATTTTTGAGTCAATCCTAAAAGAAAAAATGAAACACTTCACTTTTTTTTTTTTCTTTTCTGAAGGGTGAATGAAAATTTTTATTTTGAAGTTCAGTTCAAGGTCTTCTCTGTGTCCTCTGGGGTCAGGACAGGCAGAGAATGAAGGGGAATTCGAAAAGCTCTACTGAGCTCATCCACTGGGATCGCTCACTGGGCTGGGTTCACCTCCCAGTTCCTGCACTGGGATCACCCACTGGGGTCAAACTGGCATTTAGGGACCCCCAGTGACTCCCACTGTCCAGCCATTCACATCCCACAGGGYACCTGAGCTTCCCATGCACGTTGTGTGTCCATTATTAATTTTTTTAATTAATAAACCACCTTGGGGAGGTTATGTAAGCTCCACCTGCCACACACGGGAGGCGTTTCTGGGTCATGCTCTGTTATCTCTCAGAGCTCAAGCCAGCTCCCAATAATTGATGCGGCTCCAAGAGAACATTTTCCTGCGGCACTTCATTTGATAATTATTCACCACGGGGTTCCTCAGCTGCTTCTGGCCCTGCCTTGGACAGGAAGCCAAGCTGGGGGGAGTCCTGCTGGAGCCAGCTCCAGAGATTGCAGATAATGGAGGTGCTACATGACTACCTTGCCTGGAGAAAAGGATGTTCCTGTTTGCCACCATGACCCTTTCCAGGCAGTCCTGTCTCTGATTTCTCCTCCTCTCAGAGGGGACTTGGCCCAGATCATGTCCCAGCACCTCATCCCTCATTTCCTGCCCACCAAAATACAAAATTTCAGCACACCTGGGACTCACAGGTACCCTCAGCTTTGTGTTTTCTCATGTACATTGGCATTGCTATTACTCTCAACATGGATATTTTATTTATTTTTTTACATTTTTGTGCCTTTCCCACATGAATTGTGATTATTCTTCCCCACACCTGTTACTGAGTCTGTTATGAAATCCAATTATGTAATGTCTGGGACAGGTCCTGTGGTGAGGACAGCTTCACACCTCCTCTGTTCCAGTTTCTCCTTCAGCCAATATTAATAAATATTTAGAAAACAGGAATTCTGTGTCACAGCAGGTTGTGCCTTCCCTCACTGCACTGGTGTGTAGGTGTGAGGTCCAGTTTGCCATTTTCAGTTGTTCAGCTTGTAGACAGCCATGGAATATTCAGAATTTCCTTGATGTTGCAGTAGCTTTTTTGGATGCTCACATTTGCCCTGCAAGGACCTGTATGAAATGYCCTTGGACTGAGAGGGGTTAAGCAAAACCCTTTTAGGTTCAAAGGGTACTGCTGTAAATGTGGGAGGGTGAAACGTTGACCAGAGCACTGCCAGGCCCTGGGCTGTGCCCAGCAGCACAGCTGAGACCCAGGCTGAGCATTAAAGCTCATCTTGGGCTGGACACTCCTAGAAGGATGGAGATGTGGGGTCTGGGGTTCTTCCCTACCCACCTCAGCCTTGGCCTGCTGGTGTGTGATCCCAGCCCASTGCTGGCTGACCCCACTGGACAGGTGACAGTGGAGTGAGACTCAGAATAAAAGGATTAATCAATCAGATTTTGCATATTTTCCTTTTTCTTGAACACCACCAAGCCAGATCCCAGCTCAGTGCAAGGCCCTGGTGCTGAAATCCCTCCCACACCCATGAGGACACTCAGAGTTAATTCCAGTGCAGCCACAGGGCACGTGGGGCCCCATCAGTACAGAGACACCCCCATTGCTGTGACTCCTGTGCAAACACATCCCTCTGACTCCTTTTACAGAACTGCATTTTCTCTGTAACTTCTGGGCAAAGAACCTGGCTCAAGACGTTTGACCTTGGCCAACTCTTGGCTTTGGAAATCTGTCCAGCCCCAGTGTTTTGACAAGCCAGCTACAGCAGCATAATTAGCATTCCAGGGGTGATGCAGGGTCCCTCTCTGCCTGGGAAAGGTTCTGACTTCCTCCTCGGTGAATTAATCCTTTTATTCCCGGGTTTGAACTTGCTCGTTCTGGTGGAATGACCCCAGATCTCTTCAGGGGTTTTCATTAAACACACACAGCTCCTCCTGGAAGAAAACCTGCTCTTCCCGGGGTGAGCCATCCTCAGCTGTGGCAGCTTTGTTTGAGCAGGTTGTGGTGGCCCAGGGAGCAGAGCCCAGGGGCATAGATCTCCATCAGAGCAGTTTGTGGTGGCCCAGGGACAGAGATCTCCATCAGGGCATCAGGGTGGCCCAGGGAACAGAGCCCAGGGACAGAGATCTCCCTCAGAGCAGTTTGTGGTGGCCCAGGGATCAGAGTCCAGTGGCCCCGGGAGCAGAATACAGTGGCACACATCTCCATAAGGGCAGCAGAGTGGCCCAGGGAGCAGAGCCCAGGGATAGGGATCTCCATCAGAGCAGTTTGTGGTATCCCAGGGAGCAGAATGCAGGGACAGAGTGGCCCAGGGAGCAGAGCCCAGGGACAGAGATCTCCATCAGAGCAGCCCAGGGAGCAGAACCCAGTGGCATAGATCTCCATCAGGGCAGCAGAATGGCCCAGGGAGCAGAACCCAGTGGCACACRTCTCCATCAGAGCAGTTTGTGGTGGCCCAGGGACAGAGATCTCCATCAGAGCATCAGGGTGGCCCCAGGGAGCAGAGCCCAGGGACAGAGATCTCCATTAGGGCAGCCCAGGGAGCAGAACCCAGGGACAGAGATCTCCATTAGAGCAGCCCAAAGAGCAGAACCCAGGGGCAGAGATCTCCATCAGAGCAGCCCAAAGAGCAGAACCCAGGGGCAGAGATCTCCATCAGAGCAGCAGAGCGGCCCAGCAGCCCCTGCAGTGAGGGACCCTGCAGTCACAGCTGCTCAAGGATGCACATCCATCCCCCAGACTCGTCTGCTGCCACTCCCACTCAGAGGCTCCAAAGGCAAAGACATCTTGAAAGCTTTTGTGAGCTGGTTAAAGATCAAAGAAATCTGGTTGCATAAATGTGGAATRCTAAAGCGGAATGAAAGGAAGCTGGCATTGCACGTGGAGGGAAATGTAAATTCACAATTTTCCCCAACGGACACAATCTTGAGCTCTGAATGAGCTGGCAAGGGCTGCTCTCACTTTGGACGTAGCAGGGGGTGAGGCTGGGCTGGGTTCCTGGTTTCCCTGGGACTCCAGCTCCTGTTTCCACAGCAGGAACCTTTATCCCACCTCAGTGTGTGGCACAAGGYGCTCCTCAGAGCCATGGGGACAGGGCTCTCGGTGCTGACTGGCCCTTGGCATCCAGAAAAGATGTTTTTCTCATTTTTTTGGCATCATTTCAACTGATGGATCGTGTGTTCCTCCTCCTAAACCCACACAGGCAGCACCACTGGCTGCTGCTTCTCAAGAAATTGGTTTTGATCGACATTGATCAAAACTTTGACAGGATTGCCACCCACAGCGTTGTCCATCAAGTTATTTTCTCCAGATATTAATGATAGACTTGATCTTATATTTCTCACCAATTAGCAAGCCCCAAAGTTAAGTGCAGYGGTCTGTTATTTGCCAAAGTTTTGYCTTTCTCTTTCMYGGTKGGTTCTCACCTGAGCTGRTTCCAGGGAGTCCAGGCTCAGCTTTTCCTCTCCWGGTATAGGGGCTCATTTCCTTTCTCATCAGCAATAGCTTCCTCTTCCTTGACTCCAGGTTGTTTAATGTGGCTCTCTGAGCTGCCCAAAGGTTCTTTTTTCCTTTTCCCACAAATGTGACGCACCAAAATACCCCTTTAATCCATGTTTAGAGCACATAGTCTTAGCCATTCTTTCGTCTCTATTATTTTTTAATGAAGGTTTCAATGAAAGCAATTTTTGCAGTGGAAAATAGCTCATACTAGAATGCTCAACCAGTTCAGAGGGGCAGGTTGGACACTGGGGCTGGGAGCAGCCTGGGACAGTGGGAGGCRTCCCTGCCATGGCAGGGGGGGCACTGGAWGGGCTTTGAGGTCCCTCCCAGCCCAAACCTTGTGTGATTCTGTAGGTCGGTGATTTAGGGACACAGAGGAAGGTGGGAGATGGGGAGTGGGAAGGTTTATGAAGAGGGGATAAAATGGAGGGTGACGTTATTGGGACTGCCAAGCAACAACAAAGACAAGAAAATCATTAAAATTCTCTGTTGCCCTGCCTAGTTTAATACAGAGCTGCATTTTTGCTCTCTCATCTTCCCTTCTCTAACCCAGAGAGCAGCCCAGGCTCTGTCATTTCCCAGAGACTGGCAGCTCCTTTATCTCCCAAGCTGTTTTCCATCAGCCAGGCTGCAGAACCGTGGGAATGCTGGCTCGGGATGAGCCTTGCTGRGCACACAGGAATGAATTCTGAGAGTTTTCCTGGCTGTAACTCCTTCCCTTGAAGGGACAGAGGTGTGGCAGGGCACCCCCCTGTCCTTTGGGGGGGKTGGAGCTGGGTTTGGATGTCACCCTCAGCCTGCAGGTGACATCACCATGAGGGACAGCAGCCGTGCCAGGCAGGGGCACAGGAACAGGGTGACCTGAGGGCTCTGATGTGGAGTTTGCAGACATGACTCACTGTCCTGGAGCCACCGCCACTCCCAGCAGGGGACAATCGTGCCTTTGGTGTCGTGGGGATGTGATGGGGATGCCACAGAGACTGGTGCCAGCACAGCTCTGTGGGTGCTCCACAAACGTGAGGGACCCCAGCCAGATGTGCAGMCACAGCAGCAGCTGTTTGCTTTGACCCTTCAAGGTCCAGCCCTGGCCTGAATGCAGATTAACTTGGAGATGTGGCCCAGAATTCCTGGAGTGTCTGTGGGGGGCAAATGATGCCTCGGGTTCAGCTTTTCTATTTTTCAGATTCTGTGCTGCTTTAGTGTGTGGGTCTGGGTTCACATCAGGGGATGCTGAGCTCTGTGCACAGAGCAGGGAGACAAAACAGTTCCTGCTCCAGCTGGGCACCAAGGACAAATGATCCAAATCTCAGCCCAAGAGCACAAACACCGTGGGCTGGAGAGAGARAAACAAGCAGGGTGGGACTGCAGGGGCTAAAGCTGGAATGGGACAATGAACTGCAAGGTGCAAATGGAGCAGAACTGATCAAAGCGAAAGACCCTGTGCCCGGTCGTGCATTTTGGGACCATTTTGGTTCATCTTGGGTTCATTTTGGGACCATTTTGGTTCACCTTGGGTGCAGCCCTGGCTGGGCTCTTGTGCTGCCCAAGGTGGGTCCATGGAGGAGAGCCTTTTAATAAATCCCTGCTTTATTCTGTGACTCTGCCCAGCCTCTGCTCCAGCTCAGCCTTCCCAAGGCATCACCCTGGACGTGGCTCTGTGGTGAGCTGGGGTCGGTTCTGTCTGAGGGCAGAGAGGTTGAGTGAGTGAAGTGTTGGTGTCACAGGAAGTTATGATGCTCAGGATAAAAAAAAAAATACCATTTTCTGACTGTAATCCATCAATTTCTTGGTTTGAAGTGCCAGTATCAACTGGAGAAATGAGGCAGTTTTGCCAGGAGTGAGCCCACATTTATAAACACCTTAAAACCTTAACCTCCATCCCACCAAGTGTTTGAAGAACCTTTGGAGTTTTCTCCACTGGGGCTTCAGGCCAGGCATGAGAATTAAGGAGGATTTGAGCTAAACCTGCTGAGATKGACATTCACTTTGTGCTTTCCTTCTGCTGGGGTTTCTTGGCAGGGCAGAAAATGACCCAGAAAATGACAAAGGGGTTAAATAGGGGAGCTCTCACTGACCACCAAGGAGGAGGGGTTTGAGCAGATCCCTTCCAGGCCATCTCAGGACAAGGTTATCCTGTAAAATCACTCTTAAGGCTTTTGGTATCCTCTCCACAGGACAAAGCCACCTGGCACACGAAATTCCCTTTTCATGTCTCTTTTAATGAAATCCTCTGATAATTCCCCACCTGCTGCAGCCTCACTGTGCCCTGTGGCCACTGAGGGGACTCACAGTGACCTAAAATCCCATAAAATCCCAGGACATGCTGCAGTGCCCAGTGCTCATTTCTGTGAGAATCTGGATCAGAAAGCTCTGGGGATTATCTGGAGRGTTTGAGATTTCTTTCCAAAGCAGTGCTTTATCCTGCCAACAAGACAATAGCATGGAATGGCTGCTGGAATCCTGTTGTTGACAAGGTTTATGTCCTGCAGGAGCTAAAACCAAGAAAAACACACCAAAGTTTTTCCCTTACATAAGCTTTGAAAGTTGTCCAAGCTGACTTTAACTTCATGGAAAAGTTTGCACGTTTGGAAAGTGTGACCACAGCTCCCAGGAGGAAATCCAGTCCTTTCCAGAGCAGGAGGATGAAAGACAGGCTGGCACTGAGCTCAGGGAGCAATGACAGACAACAGCAAAGTGCCTGCAGGTATTTGTTTGAACTGCTGGATTAAAAGTCTTCGGCTGTGCTCATGACAACACTTCTCCTTAGTTTTCCAGGTGTTCTTGTTACCTGCCTTTCGTCAGCTGGAGTTACAGGAAAGTAGTTTTAAGAATTTGTTTTTGAGTATTGGACAGGAAGCTAAACAAGGAATGGTGTTTGAACAGACATCAAAATTCATTGAGCCGAGCTCGGGGTACCCCAGTGCTGACAAAAACTTGTTTCATTTGCAGTTTTGAAATGGTGCATCAGGAGATGTGTGCAAACAACCCCAATGAGAGCGCGGCTCTGCCCTGAATTTCAACCAACCAGCCATGAAGGAAGAGAAAATTCTGAGTATRGGAGCTGAATAATTTCTTGATTTGAGAAAATTTGCTTTTATTCCACAAAGAAATCAGAGATTCAGGCAGCACAGGATATAGTGAATATAAAGAGCRTGCACACATCAGGTGAGCTGAGATGAAATGACAGATCCAATAAAGAGTTTCTTTAACAGCTGAGCCCAGGCAGACAGAGGAAAATCAGTTCAACTCAGGAATGCAACACAGAATCCCAGAATGAGAGGGATCTTAAAGTTCATCCCATCCCCWCCCCTGCCATGGCAGGGACACCTTCCCCTGTCCCAGGGACACCTTCCCTGTCCCAGGCTGCTCCAGCCTGGCCTTGGGCACTGCCAGGGATCCAGGGGCAGCCCCAGCTGCTCTGGGCACCCTGTGCCAGGGCCTGCCCACCCTGCCAGGGAACAATTCCAAATTCCCAATATCCCATCCAGCCCTGCCCTCCTCCAGGTTAAGGCAATTCCCCCTTGTCCTGTCTCTGCAGGCCCTTGTAAAAATCCCCCTCCAGCYCCTTTAGGTATTGGAATAAATAATAAATAAGTCATGAAAATAAATACTAATTAAATAAATAATTGACTACATAAATACAATAAATAAATAGACCTAACATGACCAATAAGTCCCTCCATCCCTGGAGGCTTTCAAGACAAGGCCAGAACCAGCACAAAGCTCAGCTGCTGTAGCCAGAGCTGGGCAGGGATCAGGGATCAGGACCTGGCTGACCCCCGCTGGACTTCTGGAGTTTTCCCAATGTGCCAGGTCCCAGCCCAGCCTCAATGAGGAGCCAAGGTGTCTCCTCCAGGGAGGAAATAAAATGGGGCATTTATCTGATCAGAAGTGGCATCTGGAGGGGGCTGTAAGGAGTGTGGCATTATCGGGGTCCTCTGATGAAGGGAGGAAATGATGGATCTGACTCCATGTTCTCAGGAGGCTAATTTATTATTTTATGTCACTATATYATATAAAAGAATACTAAACTAAACCATACTAAAGAATACAGAAAGGAYACTCASAGAAGGCTTWACAAGATACTAATGAAAAACTCATCACTCCTTCCAGAGTCCTGACGTAGCCTGACTGTGATTGGTCATTAGGTRAAAATAATTGACAYGAAACCAATCAAACAATGGTTGGTAAAMAATCTCCAAACCACATTCCAAAGCAGCCAAACACAGGAGAAGCAACCAGATAATTATTGTGTTCATTTTTCTCTGAGGCTTCTCAACTTCCCAGGAGCAGAAATCCTGGCAAAGGGATTTTTCAGCAAATGTGACAGTGACACCGGGAGAACATCAGCTCCTGGATTTTAGCTGGGCAATGTTTGGTGAAGCGCTGCCCTTGGGAGCCTCGTCCCATCTGCACAGAGTTTATTGAGGGAATGTGCTGAGAGCAGAATTCTGCCCAGGTTTTCCTCTTCCTCCTCATACTGGGAGCTCAGCRCACTCCTCTGCAGTGTCCCAGCTGCTGGTGATAGCAAGCTAATCTTTTAATGAGATTTTTGAAGACTTTATTGCTAGTTTTATGTAAGGAGTCCAGAATCCCAGTGTCAGGAGCTTAATAAATAGGGTTTGTTGGTCTGGGGAATTCCACAGATCTGGAGCAAAAATTACAAGAGCATTTTACTCATCCACTGGGCTGTCTAATAGTCAGGAGCTTATTCTTCTGCACAGTCACTGAAGAGCAAGGAGCTCCTCTCTTTGGCAATTCGGGTCTCAGATGGAGCCTCATTTCTGTGGCATCAGCACTTCTTGGGGTGTGTTAAACCTTCAGCACCAGCACAGAGGCCTTGGGAGCAAAACCCACACACCCATTTTTCCATTGTCACCTGGAACTAATGACTCTATGCACCAAGAAAAGTCATGCTTATTAAATGTTATTAATCAGCTGTAGTAACTTTTGGAATGAAGCTTTAGGCTTGGATGGATGATTACCTGGCAGATTTGGTTATCTCCTCACTGCAACTCCTCAGGGGTAACTTGGGAAGGTCTCCAGAATGCAAATTCTTAATTAAGCACCCCCAGTTTTCTCTGCCTGTTTTACATCAAGCCTTACATTTGTCAGGTGAAATGGGAACTGCATGAAAAGCAGCTCCAGAGGTGCAGGAGTTACTGGCAATATCTATTTATTCACAGAAGTGCTCACTTGGGTTTGTTGGGAGGCCATTTCCACGGCAGCAAGCGAAAGGAGGCTCATGTGCAAGGAAAAGCTGAAGGTTCATTTCCATTTTTCTCAATAAATTATGCATGAAAAGCGGGAATTGTGCTCCAASTCCTGGCTCTGTGCTGTCAGGTGGAGCTGAGCTGAGCCAGGGATGGCTCAGCAGAAGCCAGGGCTAAAAGGGCCCCTGGAGGATGCCAGCTGTGAGCAGCAGCAGCTGCTGGGCTGTTTGCTCAAAGTGCAGCTCTGCCCCTGCCCTGCCTGAGCTTTCCAGGAACTGCACTYTGGGAGAGGGAACCTCCTCAGCAGCAGAGCCCTGCTCTGGGCACCTCTGACAACAGCAGCAGAGAGCAAAGATGGGCAAAACACTCCAAATTCCAGGAGCAGAAGCTCCTCTTTAACTTACAACCTATTTTTATCCCGCATCCCAAGCTATCATGTTTAATTCTGGTTGGTTAGTGACCTCCTTGCCACTCAGTTCAGTGGTTAGAAGGTGTTCGTGCATGAACATGCCAAGGCTCTCTCTTCACACAGGTGTTTGCATTTCGTCTTTGAGGATTCTCACCTGGATGTAGATTTCTTTGTGGCTTCTCATTTTTCACAGGTGCAAACTKCTTTCTTACAAGAACAGATTGTTACACAAACTGATTCTTATTCTTAGAATTCTTATTCTTATTTATGATTTTCATGGGAACTTGGCAGGCTAGCTGTTAATTCAGCTGAAGTAGCAAGGCCTGATGTTATAAGGTCTTTTTTTTCATAAGGTTTTACCTGCATACAACAGGCAGCTGCCCATGAGGAGCTGTCAGTGATTCCAGCTCTTTCCATGCTGCATTGTCCCCACCCTTTTGTCCTGCCCCCGTTTTACAGCATTCCTTAATTCTGGCCTGAATTGAAATAGGTGGTTATTCCCAATTCATTGTTTATTGGGATCCCAAACTTCTCTGCTCATTTTCTGCCCAAGTCTTTGATCCTTTTGTGTTATTTCTCAGTGTTGTGCTATTTCAGTGATTCCAGCTCTTTCCATGCTGCATTGTCCCCACCCTTCTGTCCTGCCCCCATTTTACAGCATTCCTCAATTCTGGCCTAAATTGAAATATATTGATATTGAAATATATTGATTATTCCAAATTAATTGTTTGTTGGKATCCCAACCTTCTCCACTCATTTTCTGCCCAGATCTTTGATCCTTTTGTGTGATTTCTCCCTCTTTCCCATGTTTGGGTTGCCTCTCRCGCAGCTCCTGTGTGAATTTGAGCCCGGGGTGGTTGCAGAGGGGTGGGAGCAGCAGACTGGAGGTGACAGCTCAGGTTGTGCCCCTCACCCTGGGTTTGGTGCTTTCCTGTCCCTCTGTCCTTCCTCTGATCCATCACTCACAGCTCACACACTGCTGAGGTGTCACCTGCAATGTCATCCCTGGAAGGTCTCATGGAGATCTCCAGGTTCCCACTCTCCACCATGGCATGAGGCAACAATGCCTGGAATTTGGCATCTGGGTCCTAAATCCCCTTTTAAAACAGGGAAATTTGCTGCTTCACTGCTAAGTTGGGAGGTTTATCCTCCAATTACAATGTAAATATTCCAACAGCTGAGTGAGGCATCTCCAGGACTTCTGGGCACCAAGGGGAGCAGGCCAGAGCCACCTTTGAAATATTCTTTTTGAAAGAAATACTTTTTTTGAAATATTGAAATAATTTTGAAATTGAAGRATTTGAAATACTTCAAAGAAATATTTCAAAGAAATATTTTGAAATATTCTTTGAAATTGAAAATTTTGAAATATTCTTTGAAATTGAAGAATTTGAAATATTCTTTGAAATATTCTTGAAATATTTCAAAGAAATATTTTGAAGTATTCTTTTTGAGAAGCACAGTGAACACCCCCAGCAAACCCCCAGTTCCAGGCTACTCTGTGGCTTTTTTTCCTTTTTTTCTCCTCCTTCTCAGCCTTCTCCTTTTTGCTTTCCARGAGATTATAGCAGAGGCTGACAAAGTGCTAATCTTGCTGAGGATTACGCACGAGGAATCTCTATTGATTTCCTTTTTCTCTTTTACAGAAATAATAAAAGGCTGCATTGCAGGGGTTTGGGAGCTGCTGGGGATGAGAGAGCACTTTTTGCTCACATTAACTTAGAGGGTTTTGCTTGCATAAAACATTGATTTATTAGAGAACCTACAAATAATATCCTTAGTAGAGAACATGTTGCATTTGTACAAGTGGAAGTCCTCATTAGTGTGTATAATAGCTGAGACAGAATAATGCAGGCAGTGGGTGTTGGTGTTATTTTTATTATTATTTTTATTATTATTTTTATGTAGTGCTGGGAGTTTATGACATGCAGTCAGTCACACACTGTGCACTGGCTCTGTCCTCTTGGGCAAGGGTTGATTCCTAGAAATTTGGTATCATTCTACGGTAATTTAATTCTTTTTCCATGGAATTTCCATGAGATTGGACTGGTTCAATCTGTCCCTCCACCTCTCCTGGATGGCAGAGCTTGTGYCTGGAGAGAAGAGATTCTCCAGGAGCATTATGTTCACACTGAGAGGGTGAGAGGTGTGAGCTCCTGGTCCCCAAAACCTGACAGAACAATGGGAAACAGCCCTGGCTGCAGCCAGGTGATTTATCCTGTAACTCCACGTGGGGATGCTGAGCTGGGGGATCCAGCAGGTCTCTGAGTGTCCTCAACCCCTCTGTTCCCAAATGGCACCTGGGGACAGCCCCTGGGMAAAGGGCAGAGTGTCTCAGGAGGCAGGTGGGGTGGAGGTGCTGTTCTTGTCCCCAGGAGCTGCCCCAGGCTGGGTTTGTGTCACTACAGGACACGAAACAACACGAGTGCACATTGCTGCTCTCAAGGCGAAGAAAAAAGGGGGAGTTTATTTTCTGACTCTGACATTTAYMGTTTTCCAAAAGTGACAGTGGACTGGAGGGTGACAGTGCCACCTCTCCAATGGCACTGGACAAACCAACAGTCCATCAAATTTCTCTTCTTCTATAAAAGAATACAAAAYAATGAGTTATTTACAGAAAGTGTGTGAGAAAGTTTGCTACAAGAATGTCAACATCAGAAGGCTTAGAAAATCTTAAAAAATCAGGGTGACAGGTTTGAGTGGTGCTGGACACTGGAGGGGTCAGTCAGTCCCTGCTGGGCAGGGTGGACATGGCCAAGGAGCAGCCTGGGGGGACAAGGAGCTGTCCCAGCTGTGCCCATGGGATCATGCAAAGGTTAAGGTTGGAAAAGACCTTCAGGATCATCAATTCCCACCCTGTTCACTGCTGAGCCTCATCCCCAAGGGCCACGTCCACTGTTGCCATGATATTTTCTGAAAAATCCCTTTGCCAGGATTTTTCTCCTGAGAAGCTGAGAAGCCTCAGAGGAAAAGAAAAATARTAATTATCTGATTGCTGTGGAATGCAATAGGTGCATCTTTGCTTGGTCCATGTTGGTTGTTTCTAATTAATGGCCAATCACAGTCCAGCTGGCTCAGACTCTCTGAGAGTCACGAGCTTTTGTTATCATTCCTTTCTATTCCCTGCTAACCTTCTGATGAATCCTTTCTTCTGTTCTTTTAGTATAGTTTTAATATATAATTTTCTTTTAATATAATATATATCATAGAATAATAAATCAGCCTTCTGAAACATGGAGTCAGGATTCTCATCTCTTCCCTCATCCTGGGACCCCTGTGAACTCCACCACATTTGGTGACCCTGAGTGAAGAAGAATTCCACACATCCACACATTTTTGGAACACATCCAGGGGTACTCACCACTGCCCTGGGCAGCCCCTTCCAGTGCTTGGCAGTGTGAGGTCGTGTTCAGGAACAAAACTGAGGAGCAGCTGGAGGGGAGGCTCTGCYCAAGGCTGGCTGGCATCTCTTGGTTGGTGAGGAGTCTTCATTGGGGTTTTATTTCCCTCTCTTCATTMTTTTCCTTTTCATTACAATTTRTTATCTTAYTTYTTTCATTTACTGTCTCTATCCACARGTTTTTTTCACTTTTGCCCTTCCAGTTCTCTCCTGCATCCTGTTGGCTGTGTGRGGCTGAGTTCCAAGCTGGGAAAAGAGACAGCAGGGAAAGAGAAAGGAGGGATTTGTTACCCAGARCAGCCTGGCTGGGCAGGATGGAAGGGTCTGGAACCCAAACTGTGCTCAGGAGAAGGGAAAGGGCAGTTCTGCAGTGACTGGCAGTGCTGGCAGTGCCACACGGGCTGTCCCCAAGCTCCTGGGGCACACAGCACCCTGCAGTCTCAGAGAGGAGCCCAAAGCTTCCCCTGATCCTGGCTCTTTCAAAATTTGGGATAAGTGGAGGGAAGGATGTCCCRGTGTCAGTGGGGGTACAGCCAATAAAGCCCAGCAGTGCAGAGAGGCCTGGGAGCCATCTCATGGTGCTGCCTACAAGCAAAACAAATGTTCAGCTCCCAGACAGGGACAGGGCTGAGGAAAATGAGCTGATATTTCCTTTCTTTGCCTCRGCAGAAGGTTTAGCAACAGGCAGATCCTCCCCTCAGATCCTCCCCTCGAGGCACGGGCAGGACCTGGTGCCTGCTGCCAGAGATTTGTCAAGAGAAAAGTGCAAAGATGAGTCTGCTCCCACTGACTGCTGCTAATCCTCCTCCTGACACAGCCTGGGGTCATCCTGTGCTGCTGGCCATTGATTTATTTAGATTTGTCCAGGGTAATCAGGAGTGCTCCTTTGTGCTCTCAAGGACATGTGGAGGTCTCTGGAGCCAGGCAGATCACCAGCCCTCTGCTCCCTCCTTGCATGGAGCTTCTCCCAKCAGAACTTGGGCAAAAACAGAGAAATGGGTTCAATTCTTGCCCTTCTCTTTCTTCCCACAACAGGCACAGGCACCTTCAGAAAGGTTTGAGTGCAGCATTTTTGGGTCATTTCCTTCCAGKGGTCACAGCAAGGGCTTCTCCTCGACAGTGCTTCATTGGTTTTGAAGGGTTCCTAAAATCCTTCTCTAAAGCCACCACCAGTAATAAAAGTCCTGGAATTCTCTAATCCAGAGCCCAGAGTGTGCACCCAGGRTGTGAGGGAGTTCAGATGAGCTCAGGCACTGCAGGTGCCCCAAGGGCTGTGGCTGCAGGGCTGGTGCCTCACATTCCCAGCTCTGAACACACCTGAGGAGGGCTGGAGGAGTGTGCAGGATGGGAAAAATTGAAAAATCTGGGAGTTTATTATGAGATTGATTGGAAAAACTCCTGGATGGTGGATGCTGGAATCTCAGCTAGGCTTATCAAGGCAGTGGGGAACCTCTGGCCTTGCCAGTGTTTTTTCTTTCCTTTCAGATCCTGAAGAATCTGTTGTCCATTGATGGAGATGATGATTAATCACCTTGTAACACAAGGAATATTTTTGCCTTCAAGAAATCCCTCCTCTTTGAGAGTATTGACTTGATTCCTCCAGTGCAAATTGCCTGTGTGAGAGTTTCTCCCAGAAATGACCAGAGGATAAATGATGTGTGTTCATCATCTCTGAATCAAAGCATGTGCTGTGACTCACCCCTGGCCAGCTCTGTCGTTGTTCTTATTATAGGATCTCCTCCAAAGGTCACATTTAACTACTAAAAATAAACCCAAAACCCAAAAAACCTTCATTCCTCAGCAAACAGAGCAAATGTAGGCTACTCTTGTATTAAAAGTACAGATCCAGGTCACCAAGCTGACCTACTTAGGGGATATTTTAGGGCTCCCAAAAGATTTCACGTCCTCCAAATGTCAATCTTGCTTCATCTCCACACATCAGCACCAGTCTTCTTCCTTYAGAGGGGACTCTTATTTAGATGGAGATTTTATCAAAGTTAAACCAGCCTAATGTTTCTCATATGAAAAGTTGAGGTGAGCTTGGCTCCTGTGGTTGGCAGCAGGAGGACGATGTGAGTAAAACCTTATTTATGTCCCAAATAACCTTCTTTAGGTCTCAAATGATAGAAGTGCTTCTCACCTTGTGCCTTTGACAGCGAGCTGTGATTCCACCCGCAGCAGAGGGCACAGGCCTTTATTTAAAAGCTGATATTTGGAGAGCAGTGTCTGAACTCAGGCAGCGATTTAACCCCACAAACAACCTCATTTCAACCTCATTTGCAGCTCATACAGTGCTGTTTTCTCTAGAAATGAGAGTCCTTAGCCTTTGCCTGCCGAGGACAGGGATGGTTGAAGACATCTCTGCATCATCTCCTCCCGGGTGCCCCGGGGAGGTCCCTGCCCGGTGCTGGTGCCTCCCTCTGGCTCTGTCCGAGGTTCTGAACCTTCTGTCTCTGCTGGTTCCTCTTTGCCTCTGTCCGAGGTTCTGAAGGTTCTGTCTCTGCTGGTTCCTCTCTGCCTCTGTCCGAGGTTCTGAA
>JACDOX010000595.1:56627-69732 GCA_014549065.1 Cardinalis cardinalis
GCTCTCTGCCTCTGTCCGAGGTTCTGAACCTTCTGTCCCTGCTGGTCCCTCTCTGCCTCTGTCCGAGGTTCTGAAGGTTCTGGCTCTGCTGGTCCCTCTCTGGCTCTGTCCGAGGTTCTGAAGATTCTGTCTCTGCTGGTTCCTCTCTGGCTCTGTCCAAGGTTCTGAACCTTCTGTCCCTGCTGCAGGAGCTCTGCCTGGCCACCCTGAGGTCCGAGCCTGCTTCTCCTGCCAGCCAAGGAACCTGATTCCACCTAAACTGAAATTAGTTCAGGTAACTCTGAGTGACCCAAGTGTGGTGGTGTTCACAGGGGTCCCAAGACGAGGGGAGAAATGAGAATCTTGACTCCATGTTTCAGAAGGCTGATTTATTATTTTATGATATATATTGTATTAAAAGAAAATGATATATTATAACTATACTTAAGGAATAGAAGAAAGGATTTCATCAGAAGGCTTGAAAGGAAAGGAATGGAATGATAACAAAAGCTCATGACTCTCAGAGTGTCTGAGCCAGCTGGACTGTGATTGGCCATTAACTAGAAACAACCAACATGGACCAATCACAGATGCACCTGTTGCATTCCACAGCAGCAGACAATTATTGTTTTTCTTTTCCTCTGAGGCCTCCCAGCTTCTCAGGAGAAAAATCCTAGCTAAGGTATTTCTCAGAAAATACCATGGCTACACCTTTCTTCTATTCTTTTAGTACAGTTTTAWTATATMATTTTCTTTTAATATAATATATATCATAAAATAATAAATCTGCCTTCTGAAATATGGAGTCAAGATTCTTATCTCTTCCCTCATCCTGGGACCCCTGTGGGCACCACCACAGGCAGGGGCTGCTCAGGCTCTGCCTCCTGGTCRCCCCAGGGGTCACAAACAGCTCAGGGCTCCCAGGAGTGCATTTTCCCTGYTGTCACCTCCTCATCCTCTCCTGTATTCTGTGCTCCATGGAGAACAAGGAGCAGCACTCTGAAAACTCAGATCTCAGTGGCAGCTGTCGCTCTGTTGAACCTGAAATGCATCTWTGGAAAGAAATCAATAAATTTGGGGCAATATCCACGAAGGAGAAGAGTCAGGTGGCAGTTTGAGGAGTGAGACACTGGGGAGGTGTTTCTGGTGGCGGTGAAGGACAGCTCAGCCATAGTCCCAAGGGATTCCAAATAACCAGTGATGTTATGAGAGCAAGGCCATTAAACCCAGACTTTTCATTTCATTCTAATCACATCTGCAGATAGAATAATACTTTAATAAGCCTTAAGCTGAAATTGATTTTTTTCCCCACACACCAGGAATTGAAATAGAGGCAAAACTGGTTGGAAATTATTTAGCAGTTACTAAGAATTAAAGAAAAACCCTTTATTGTTAATCAAAGTGGATTATTTTCTTTTTAATATTATTATTGTTGAGAGCTAAAATGTGTTTTCCTGGTTTTGTGAGCTCAGCTGAGATGAGGAGAGGGCTGCTGGCATGGCTGGGGCTGGAGGCGGGTGCTGCAGGACTGTGACCCTCCAGGAGGGTAAATTCCAGCAGAGACCTCTTGTTCCACCTCCAGTGCCTAAATCTTTGTAAAATCAGGATTTTGAGGAGCTGGACAAAGCAGTGCCCAGCTTTTGGAGCASCATGGTCACTGCCACACCAGGCACTAATTCATTTCTGTGTTTACACAAACCTRGATGGATCCAGATTTAAGCCTAACTATTCCTGCTGTTTTCTGATTTAATAATAATTATTTTTAATTAATATATAAAATTAATTTTATATGATATTTATAATGATATAATATTTTATATTATAATAATATTTATAATTAAATAACTATTTTAATTAATATAACTAATAACAAGAATTGAAATATTTTTATACCAACTTGCTGTGATTTGGGTGACCTTTGTGTCAGGCACAGGTCCCTGCCCCTTTGCTGAAGGGCTGCTGAAACCCTCTCCAGGCTGACTTTTTTGGGGGTGTGGGGCTGCTGCTCCTCAGTCCCTGCAGCTCCAAGCCTATCAAATTTATTCCTSTTTCATTTACTCTTTCTGCTGTAAGCTCATGCCCAAATAAATTCAGTATTTTGGTGGCTTCTTGTGAAAAACACAGCCCTGAGAAGAGCAGCAAAACCAGCTGAGGGYTCTGCATGTGCTGCTGAAAATTATATTGGCCTCTTTTGATTCTCTTTTGCAATCCAAACTTTACTGCAAACTTAATCAGATGTTTGGAAAAACACTAACACACTGTAAATAGAGATTGACAGAAAACTATCTTGGAATAAATAGAGCTGCTGGGAAATATACAGAATTTTAGACTGGGGAGAATGACAATGTCACAAGGAGGCAATTTCACCAAAAAGGCTGTCATGAGGGAATAAATAGCTGTGTGATTATTTGTGTGGAAAGAACCACTGGAAACTGASTGCAAAAATATGGAAATGTGCAGGGCAAATTGAGGTGGCTCAAGTGGAGCAGAATCAAACTTCAGAGGGAAGAGGGTGCTGCCTTTCCACTGGCTGTGGGAAGCATCCTGGAAATGCAGGAAATGTCCCTAAAAGCTCTCTGTGCTCCTGGTGCTGCCTCTGCCACCCAATTAAAATTCCTGCTCAGGGAAACAAGCTGCTTTTCTTTGCTGCAGGATTCTGCTCTCAGGGARGATGGGCAGATTTTTCACAGATTAAGTTAGAATTTAGTTTGTGAGGCTTCTACAGGTTTGCTGTTTAGCTCCTGCATTTTCTGACCTTGATGATGCTGTGGTTGATGATTCCCCCTTGAAATAGGGGTCTCCTTGAGCCAGGTCTCACAAGCTTTTGGAGATTTCACACCCARGATAGCTCAGCTACCTTACAATGCATAAAATCAGCAGGATGGCTTCTGTGGYAGTGTTGGAAACAAAAAGGTTTTGATAAAAGGCAAAATTACAAAACTCCTTACAGAGAAAACCCATCCAGGTGCAGGAGGTTCTTGCCCCTGGTAAAACACCTCACAAAAGCAATCAGTTTCTTTGTTCTCTTCTTTTTCTAGCAAATTGCTCAGGTGGGA
Organism: Cardinalis cardinalis; assembly: GCA_014549065.1. Taxonomy (NCBI): domain Eukaryota; kingdom Metazoa; phylum Chordata; class Aves; order Passeriformes; family Cardinalidae; genus Cardinalis; species Cardinalis cardinalis. The sequence continues at coordinate 59,663 of JACDOX010000595.1, forward strand.
ACTTTTGGCTTCTGTCCAGTTGGCCATCCTTAAGTTTGAGGTGAAGTCCCCCAGGTTTTATGAGATGTCTTTTCACCTAATCGAGGAGAGAAACTTCTAGGATTTTTTTTCCTTTTTAAGGGGCCAAAGGACAGTTTGGTCACTCCATCAACAGGGGGCACATTCCTGTACCCCCTGAGCAGGAGATTGGAGCTGGGCTGAGCTGGGTCTAACCCCTCCAGCCTGGGTACAGAGTGAGCAGAGCTCAGAGGGACACAGGTGGGACTGCAGGAAGAGCAGAATATTGGTGAGCTCGTGTGGGAATGTTCCTCACTCAGGGTCACCAAATGCTGAATTTGCAGGCAACCCCAACAAGGGAAGAGATGAGAATCTCGACTCCATGTTTCAGAAGGCTGATTTATTATTTTATGATATCTATTGTATTAAAAGAAAATTATATATTAAAACTATACCAAAAGAATAGAAGAAACTATTTCATCAGAAGGCTTGAAAGGAAAGGAATGAGAATAAAATCTTGTGACTGATCAGAGATTCCGAGCCAGCTGACTGTGATTGGCCATTAATTAAAAACAACAAACATGGGCCAATCCCAGATGCACCTGTTGCATTCCACAGCAGCAGAYAACCATTGTTTACATTTTGTTTCTGAGGCCTCTCAGCTTCTCAGGAGAAAAAATCCGAAGGAAAGGATTTTTCATAAAATATGTCCATGACAAGCTCGTGGTGCTCACTCTGATCTCTACTCTCAAGCATAAAAAAATGAAATAAAAGGTAATGACAGCAAGTGTTTCCTGTGAGTCATCAAAGGGTTTCAGGGAACACAGGGAGCAGCCCAGAGAGCTAATTTGAATTGGAGGTGGGTATCTCAGTCCCTGTTGGRAATGTCCTGGGAAAATAAAGCCTTGCAGAAGAAATCAGATAATTAACTGATCCACCAGCACTTCACCCCACACCTTGGAGCAGAGCAAGCTTTGGCAGGAGCCCAGTGGTTCCAGGAATCCTGAGTGGCCAGCACAGGGAGATCTGCAGCTCTGGGCTTCAAAGGAAAAGGAGGAAGGGAGGATTTTATGGCAGGAGCTCAGACAACACAACTGCCTGAGAAAAACTTGCTGTGGAGAGATCCAGTGCCTTTCCTGCCATGGAAATCAACTCTTTCCTTGGATTTACTGTCTTGCTGGTGCAATTTCCATCTCCCCATCTGGGCCTTGCCTTTTTCCACCGCTGCCTCCTTTGCAGAGAACAGCCCTGGCAAAGCAGCGGGACCCCAGCTGGGGTTTGTGCAACCAGGAATGAGGGGGTGCTCAGGGATGGGCTGGGTTTCCTGCACTCCACTCACCCCAAAACCCTCCAAAACAAGGACAGGAACCCCAACCTCAGCCCCTTCAGYCTCACCCAGCATTTCCCTGCCCCARGGGAGCCCGGAGCCCTGGCARGCTCCTGCAGGCAGRGCTGGCTGCAGCCTGGTGCTGACTGACAAGGAATCTGTAATGGTGTGGAGATGCTTCCTGTTCCCTCAGTGCAGCCACTCATTTGAATCTCTCTCATCTGCTCAGCTGCCAATTTATGAGAAAAAAACACCTTGCAGAATCTTAATTATCACAGGTGCTTCTGCCATCCTTTCAGGTGGGGCTGGAATTGGCCATTGGGCTTTAAAGCTATTGCAGGGGGAGAAGTGAAGGAATGAAAAGTGGTTGGTTTGTTTTTTTCCCTTGGGAAACCAAGCTGAAGGAGATTGATCAGCARAGGAGTACAACTTAGAGGTCAAGGAGTGCAGTGATGAAGGGAGAGCTGTCAAGTGTCACAGTGAGTTACACCTCAAAGCAAAGAGAAAAAGCTCCTTGGTTATGGAAATGAGATGAGGAGGAGAAAGGAGAATGAGTGGGATGTGAAATCACAGCCATCCTCCACAATAAAAGCAGGACTTGGCTCCCATTTGTAATGATGTGGGTGATGAGCAGGGGATCAGAAGGACAGAGAATACTCAGGGAATAGGCCAGGAGCTGATGCACGACCCCAGCAGCAGCACTTGGGGCTCCAGGGGTTCCCAATGTCCCCTTAGGGGCAGTCAGATCTGTCCAGGACCCAGAGCTGAAATGATTCCCACACTGAAAATCCCAAACCAGCCCCACAAGAGGAAAATGGAAATTCACCACATGCAAAATTCCAGATAATGATTTTTTCTTTTTGTTTGTTTTGTATAAAGAGAGGAAGCTTCAGGGTACCAAATCATTCAGATTTCAAGAGATTCTTAAGATTAAATGCTTGAAACACGTCTGTGTTTGTTTCCATGTGAACAACAGGAAGGAGGGAGGGAGGAAGGAGGAAAACAAGCTGTTGCTGCAGGGAGTAATCACACTTCTGTATTCCCAGGGAAAAGAAGCACCTCAGGTGGTTCCTGTAGTGCCTGCCACCCCAAATCCAGCACTCCCATGCACCAGGGCAAAAGTAGAGTCTGGCATGAAGCTTGACAGCTTGGTAAATGAAAAATCTGATTGTTCCGGTACATTTTCTGCAGTTTTTCTTTCCTGGAAATGTCTGTCTGTCCCTGAAATGGAGAGGCAGAAATGGGGAGAGCAAACTGAACAAACACCAAGTGGTTTGGTTTGACCCATCCCCAGGACTGCAGGAATTTCGACCAACATGGAGAAATTTTTCTCCAGAACGTAAGAAAAGTGAATTGTTGCTATAGGACACGAAATAAAAATGACATGAATCCTGGAACTTCCAAGGCAAAAAGAAGGGAATTTTATTTTCTGACTCTGACATTTATAGATTTCCAAAAGTGACAGTGGATTGGAGGGTGACAGTGCCACCTCTCCAATGACACTGGACAAACCAACAGTCTATCAAATTTCTCCTCCTCCAGAAAAGAATGTAAAACAATAATTATTCACGTAAAAGCGCATGAGAAACTTCATTACAAGAATGTAAACATCAGAAGGCTTAGAAGAACTTAAAAACTCAGGGTGACAGCGAATAAAGTGTTTCTGACACTCCTGATCACGCAATTGGTGTTCCTGAGGTTTGTGCAGCTCCATGAAAATTCCACCTCCCAAGAGCTGATGGTGCTTCAGGCAAAGGGCTGTGTTAGAGCCACTCAGCCCCAGGGGCCATGGCCAAACACAATTCCAGCCACGAAATTCCCCCCTCCACATTTGGGATCTGGAGCTGTTCGTGCTGAAACTGGAGTCAGTGCTCTCGTTCTTGTCAATCCTGAATGAAAGTCCAGGAGTTTTAGTGCTCACTGCATGGAAATGAGAACTGTAGGCTACCCTGATTTACAGAACTAATTAACTTGCTGATAAATTTGAAAATATCTACAGGGAGCTCATTAAGGTGGAAAAAAAAATCTCTTGAATGGTGGAGTTCACAAAGCTTAACCCTGAGGTGAGAAACAATGAGCCAAACTAAAAATCACCCAGGAAAACTCCAAATCAGACACGAGTAGCTCCAGCCAAGGAAGGAGCTGGACACAGAGAGACTCCTGGGTCACCTCTGCATCCAGGTTCTGCTCTGATTTGCTTCGGAAGAATGTTTCTTCCAGTGTGAATTTCTCTAGTCCTCAGGGCTGTCTGCTGTTTGCCCCAAGAGCCAGCTTTGGGCTGGATTTCCTTACAGTGCTCCCCAGCCATGCCTTATTAGCACGTTTTGTATTTTATTAAGATTTTTTCATAGAAATACTGAACAATATTGGCCTTAGGGGCTCCCTTTAGGAGCTCTGGCAACTCCTCCCAGCCCGACTCTTCCCTTTACCACAAGATCTTTTCTGCCTTGTCTYTATTCAGTTCCTCCCTCCCCTTTTAATTGTCCTGTAATCCTCGTGTTCCTCGGCAGCACTAATGAGCTCCCGATGTGGCAGCGTGTCGAATGCTCCCTCCCAGCCCCCAGAGATGCCATCGAGCMTGTTCCCTTTGTCTAAAAGCTCCATTACCTTATCAGGGAGAGATATCAGATTAGCCTGCCACAATCTCCCTTGGATAAAGCCCTGCTTCATCCCAGCCTGTTCCCCACTTAGAGCTTTAATTACTTCTGCCTTCAAAAGCCATTTCAAACCTGCAGCAAGCTGAGCTGGTGGTTCAGCCCCAGCCCCTCTGCTCCCCTTCCCCAGCAGGGCAGGGGATGGGGCACAGGGACTGTCCCAGCAAGGGAAGGGCTCAGGGGCTCTGCTCCTTCTGGGGCTCACAGGGGACATCCTGGAGGGCAAGGAAGTCTCCCAGGGGCATTTCCCGGCAGGCTGGGTGTCGGGTTTGTTGTTGTTAGAAAGGYTCCCGAGATAATAAAAAGTTTTTTTGCCAGCCCTGCCCTCTCAGGGAAGTCGAGATTCATCAGTTCTGCTTTTCAGGGTTGTTTATTTTCTCTTATCTATTCCATTCTTTCTGTGACCTGCTGAGATCTGTCCAGYAGGTCGGGTTGTGGCACACTGACCACCTTGGGGTGGTGTTGGCTTTTTATACTAAGAACTACATGAACATTACTTACAATAATTTCCCAATACCTATCACCTATGTTAGACAGTCTGTCTCTGCTCTAAACCAATCCAGAAGTGTCACCATCACAGCAGAAGATGGAGGACAAGAAGAAGGAGAAGAAGGACAGGGCACACCCAGATTCCTCCATCTTGCCTCCTGAACCCCCATTCTAAATCCCCAAAATTCTGCTTTTTCACCCTGTGACAAATTCGCTATCATTCTTCTCAAACTCCTGTGGCTTGTAAATCTTCACACAAAGTTGGGAATTGTTTCCATGGGCTAAAATCAAAGGCACAGGTGTTTGTGACTCCGTGCCAAGGTCTCTGAGCCCCCTGCCAGGGTCTGGAGTCCTCCAGGGCAGCCAGAGCAATGTCCTAGGTTCTGACAGCTGGGCAGATGTGACTGCTGCAAACAAGCTCACAGTCACCCCAGCTGTGGGGTGTCACAGTCACCCCATTTCCTGGGGCTGCTCCAAACAGCCTCACAGCCATTCAGCTGTGGGGTGTCACAGTCACCCCATTTCCTGGGGCTGCTCCAAACAGCCTCACAGTCATCCAGCTGTGGGGTGCCACAGTCACCCCATTTCCTGGGACTGCTCCAAACAGGCTCACAGCCATTCAGCTGTGGGGTGTCACAGTCACCCCATTTCCTGCTCCAAACAGGCTCACAGTCATCCAGCTGTGGGGTGCCACAGTCACCCCATTTCCTGGGGCTGCTCCAAACAGCCTCACAGCCATTCAGCTGTGGGGTGCCACAGTCACCCCATTTCCTGGGACTGCTCCAAACAGCCTCACAGTCATCCAGCTGTGGGGTGCCACAGTCACCCCATTTCCTGGGGCTGCTCCAAACAGGCTCACAGCCATTCAGCTGTGGGGTGCCACAGTCACCCCATTTCCTGCTCCAAACAGGCTCACAGCCATTCAGCTGTGGGGTGCCACAATCACCCCATTTCCTGGGGCTGCTCCAAACAGGCTCACAGTCATTCAGCTGTGGGGTGCCACAATCACCCCATTTCCTGGGGCTGCTCCAAACAGGCTCACAGTCACCCCAGCTGTGGCACCACAACATGAGTTTTGGGATCCCTTAAGGGACTCTGGAGCTGCCACTTCCCCCAGGCATTTGGGCTGAGCAGGTCTGGCTGAGGGGACTCCCTATCCCTATTACTGCCTGAATGAAACCCAATTTATGCTTGGGAAGGAGATCCACCCAATAAATRCCAACAATAAATGGCCGTTGCCAAGGCTGGGGCTGTTCCTCCCCAGGAGCAGGACCTGCATCTCTCAGGTGCTGAGGGCAGTGGCACRCACAGGTACCTCCATCCAGGACAACCCCTGAGGGTCTCTCAGTGCCCCCAGAATGAAGGAGGCATTTTCAGGGTTCAGTTCTCGGCCAGAAGAGCTCCCTGCCTGCAAAGGCACTGTGAGCAGCCCAGCCCTGAGGCAGTGTCTGCATCAGAGGTGTCAGAAAGCACAGCCTCRGGAGCCAGGGTTCGTTTCACCCAAATTCCAAGTGTCACCATGCTGAAAGAGCCTCTTGTTAAAAAAAGGTCAGCTCTTTATTCCTCGTTATTCATTATCTTTTCATACCCCTCCACCATCAGCTGTTTGAAGAGCCATTATTGCAGCACGTTCAGTGGTGAAATGGATGAAGTTCTCCTCTCCCCCCATGCTGTGACCTCTGTGAGGGCTGAGAATAAACTAATGACAATAAATTATAGAGGTGTTGCTGGATATTGCCAGAGGAGTGATAAAAYGTGATGGCAGTTAATAGAGGATGTTGAAAACACACAAGGCAACTGTTTTCTACTCAGAGAGAGAGAGAGAAGTGGCACCCTGTGCTCAGGGCCAGAGCACTCGAGGGCTCCCTGTGGTTCCTGATGCCTRMAGAGGCTCCTGGAGCAGAGGCTGGGCAGGGTTAAAGAATAAAGTGGGGATTTATTGAAAGGCCTCAAAGGATCCACCTTGGGCAGTGCAAGAGCCCAGCCAGGGCTGCASCCAGSATGGACCCAGGATGGACYCAGRGTCAGGAGTTTTCACCCTTTCATGAGTTCTGGTCCATTTCCATGCTGGGGTTCAGTGTCCAGTCCCAGCCCCAGGGGATGCAGTCCCACCCTCCCAGGTTCTCTCCTCCATCCCCTGCTGTTTGCACTTTCTGGGGCTGGAGCTGCAGCTGTCCTTGGTTCTGGGGCTGGAAAAGGATTGTTCTGTGTGCCTGGGCTGTGAGGAGACCTGGCTGGCACTTGCTGTGGAGCTCAGAGTTATTTACCAGTGCAGTGCAGAGCCTGGGAAATATGAAAGATAAAAATTAAAGCATCATTTGGAGCTGTGACCTCTGTRGTGCTTTGCCTCTTCTCCTGCACAGCTTGTGCTGCTTCCCACCCTGCAGCCACCAAACCACAGCTGCTGCACAGGTGTGCTCCTGATGCCTGGAATCAGACTTAAAAACCTGATAATATTAAAAAGATACAGGTRGGTATATTTAAGGAAGGTCCTTCAGGTACATTAAGGGCAGAGGGAAGCCTCCCAAGGGGGCTACACCCAAAATGGATGATGGTTGTGAGTTTTTCAGACAGATTTAAGTTTGGTCTATTTGCAATCAGGAGTTAATTGTTCCATTACAGCTTCAGGGAATGAAGTCATGTTCCCCCAGTTTTCTCCCCCCRGTTCACTTTCGTTAATACTTTTGTTTTGTTCACTTTTGTTTGCTCATACTTTGGTTTTGTTCACTTTTGTTAATACTTACTGGGGCCTCAGGCAGAGGGTGTCTCTGGTTCTCAGGCCTGGAAGGATTGTTAAGTCTGGCCAAAATGTGAAGAGAGCTCAGTAACATTCTATATGGAGCTCAGAGCTATGCACTAATGCAGCCCAGGATCTGAAAAACACAAAAGCTGAAATTTCAGGGCATCCCCCTCACCCTGCCAACCGCTGTGCCAGCAGCAGATCCTTGTGGCCCAGAGCAGCAGAGATGGTGTCCCCAGTGCCCAGCTCAGGCCACTCCTGTCCTGGCGCTGACAGAGCCCGTGAACCCCCCGTTAGTCTCTGTCACACCCTGTGCCCTTCCAGGACCTGCAGATGCTGCCCCAGGGACAGGGTTCTGGGAGGAGCAGCAGGAGGCACAGCGAGTTTGCTGTCCCAGGCACCCAGAGGGAGGGCAGAGGGCTTCGAGCAGCTCCTGGGTGTGGTGGAGCTTTTRCAGAGCACACCCAGCAGCACCAGGAGTCTCGAGGTCTTTTCGGGTCCCTGTGACCCCGAGAATGTTAAAAGTCTCTTTTCCCAGCCCGGTGCTTGAAGAAGGAGTCAGGGCTCTTCATTGCTCGCTCTCAAGGTTATTTATTGTATCTTATCTGTAAAATCCTTTCTCCTGCCCTGCCCAGGTCCATCCAGCAGGACAGTTCCAGGCACTCTGCCTGCCCCTGGGGCTGTGTGATGTCTTTGTACTAAAAACTACGTGTACAATGTTTACAATTACTTTCCAATACCTGTCACCTGTGTTAGACAGTGAGCTTCTACTCTAAACCAATCCAAAAGTGCCACCATCACAGCAGAAGATGGAGGCCAAGAAGAAGAAGGAGAAAGGCTGGACACGCCCAGATCCCTCCATCTTGCCCCCTGAACCCCCATTCTAAAAACCCCAAAATCTACTTTTCCACCCTGTGATAACTTCACTATTATTCTACCTAAACTGTTCTGGCTTGCTGATCTTCACATGAGGTTGGTGATTTGCTCCATGGGTCATAATCAAACCCACAGGTGTTTGGGGCTCTGTGCCTGGGTCTCTGAGCCCCCTGGCAGGGTCCTGGCTGTTCTGGACAGCCAGAGGGATGTGCTGGGCTCCCACACAGGAGAGCCCTGGCAGGGAGTGAAGCAGAGTGAGAGTGCTGCTGACAGAGTGCTGCTCCCTGTTTGGTTTGTCAGAGCATGTACAAACTCCCTGTCTGCAGAGATGAGATAATCACAGCCTGCTGGGGGACTGGAGTGCCTCGGAGTGTGTTCAACAAACATCAAGGGCAGCAAGGCTGGGATGCTGGAAGAAAAGGCTCCTCAGCATGTCCTGTTCAGTGCTGATCCCACTCAGGCGGAGAGCAGAGGGCAGCCCCGCCTGAGCCCTGATCAAGCTGAGATTGCTCTGAGATTTCAGCATCCTGCAGCTCAGCCCTGAAGGCCCTGTCACACTCTGGGTGTGTGAGGAGCTCAGGCACCTGTGGTTTTTGTCTCTGGCTCCCTCAGTCCCCTAAATCCCTCCACTGGGCGCAGCTCATAACTGGTCTCCTGTCAGCAGGGGTTGCTCCAGCTCATTCTCCTCTGGTGTCTGCTCTAACCACCAATCTCAGATGTCTTTGGCTGGGYGTTCTTTAGGAGCCACCTCCTTGTCAGTCTAGCACAGATTTGGGAAGCTGGAGACGTTTCTATCAGTACAAATCTGTGTTCTTTAACCTGCTCCACCCTCCTGCCTGCCTCTGCAAGGACAGCACCGGGGCAGTGCTGTGCCTGAGCAGCCTCAGGGTCTCAGCACAGGGCTCAGGAGATGCAGCAAAAATCACAGCACAGGGTGAGGGATGGCTGTGGCTGTTCTGTGAGAGACATCCTGGGGCAGGGCACAGAGTCACAGAATTTACACAGAGTTCCCATCATCACTGCGTTGGGAGAGACCTTCAGGATCATCGAGTCCARCCCAGCCCCAACCCCTCAACTGAACCCTGGCCCCCAGTGCCACATCCAGGCTTTGTTAAACACCCCCAGGGATGGGGACTCCACCACCTCCCTGGGCAGCCATTCCAGTGCTTTATCACCCTTTCTGTAAAAAACTTTTTCCAAATCTCCAGCCTGTATTTCCCTTGGCGCAGCTTGAGGCTGTGTGCTCTGGTTCTGTCAGTGCTGCCTGGGGACAGAGCCCAGCCCCACTGAGCACAGGCACCGTTCAGGAGCTGTGCAGAGTGCTGGGGGCAGCCCTGAGCCTCCTTTTCTGCAGGCTGAGCACCCCCAGCTCCCTCAGTGTTCCTCACAGGTTTGTGTCCCCAGCCCCTCTCCAGCCTTGTTCCCTCTGGATGTGGCAGCCCAGGGCAGCACCCTGCATGTCTGTCCATGACTGTGGGTAGGATCCAGCCCTCAACAACTCCCAGCCCTGCAGAGCAGAGGGAAGGGCAGACAAAGCAGAACTCATCTCCCATTCCAAGGAGCAGCAGCCCAGAGGCTGCTAATTAAACAATATCTGCCATGAAGGCAGGCAATGAGGGTGACATTTACCTCTTGCAGGCTATAAATACCCAGCCATGAGCAAACATTTCTAATCAGTGATTATGGGTGAGGTTATTTTCCCTGACGTTATAAATGATTGTTTGTTTATGCAGAGTTAATGGGCAGGAGCATGCTGGAGGTGCTGGCCAAGGACCTGGAGCTGGTGCCTGCACCAGGGCTCTGGCACCACCTGAACTGGTCACCAGGCTTGGGAGGGCAGGTGATGGTGTTCTCAGGGGTCCAGGATGAGGGAAGAGATGAGAATGYTGGCTCCATGCTTCAGAAGGCTGATTTATTATTTTATGATATGTATCATATTAAAAGAAAATTATATATTAAAACTATACTAAAAGAATAGAAGCAAGGA
>JACDOX010000595.1:99090-115540 GCA_014549065.1 Cardinalis cardinalis
GGGTGAGTACCAGCCCAGCCCCTCCCTCTGGGCAGCCCCGGGGGTGTGAGGAAGCACTTTGCTGACCCCATAACTGCTGTGTGTGGACAGGAAGCAGCACCACTGGATCCATCTCTCCCGGATCTGCTGGTGCCAGTGTGAATCACACCCTGGAGCCCCTGGCTGAGGCTCAGCTCCAGCTTGGCTCCCTGCTGGAGCCTGTGGGCGCAGCCAGCCTCTCTCCGTCCCCTCGGGGCACACTCCAGACCTGCCTTTCTCTGTTTTTTTTGCAGACAAGCCACGAATGAACAACATCCTGACTTCAGCCACYGAGCCCTACGACCTGTCCTTCTCCCGCTCCTTCCAGAACCTCTCCCACCTCCCGCCCTCCTACGAGTCTGCTGTCAAGACCAACCCCAGTAAATACTCATCTCTGAAGAGGCTCAGTAGGTGTCAGCTCCTTTGCCTCCCCCTGGTTCTGCTTTGTAAGGAATAACMCCTTCCCTCAGCTGGGCACTCCCGGGTTGGCATCTCCAGTGGGGATTCCTTTGGCTGGCACTCCCCAGCAGGGATGGGTGTGAGGTAATTTCATTTCTGGAGGGTACCTGTGGTTGTTGCTGTGCTGCCCCCACCCCTCTGCTGGGATCTGCTCCTGGCAGAGCCACCCAAGGATCCTTGTACATTCTGCTGGGGCCCAGCCTGGCTGGGTGCTCAGAGCYGCCCTCGGCACAGCCAGGGCAGGGAGCTCACCAGCCACGGGGGCAGCTGGAAATGCCAACAGGACGATGCCAGGGTGGTTGGGAACACCTTTCCCAGGAGGAGCCCTGCCTGCCTCGGGCAGTGCTGCAATCCACGTGCTGCATGGCGTGTGGCAGAGCTGCTCCTGGCCTGTGCCATGCTCAGATCCCATGCCCTGTGTGTGTGTCAGAGCTGCTCCAGAGCTGTGCCACGCTCAGATCCCATGCCCTGTGTGTGTCAGAGCTGCTCCAGAGCTGTTCCATGCTCAGATCCATTCTTTGTTCCATGCTGTGTGTGTGTCCAGAGCTTTTCCACACTCAGATCCATTCTCTGTGCTGTGCTGTGTGCCCAGGCCTGTTCTACACTCAGATCCATTCTCTGTCCCATGCTCTGTGTGTGTCCAGACTTATTCCATGCTCAGATCCACACTCTGTTCCATGCCCTGTGTATGCCCAGCCCTGTTCCACACTCAGATCCAGTTTCTGTTCCATGCTGTTTGTCCAGAGCTGTACCATGCTCTGATCCACGCTCTCTGTGTCCAAACCTGCTCCTGACCTGTTCCACGCTCACATCTACACCCTATTCCATGCTGTGTGTGTGTCCAGTACTGCTCCAGACCTGACCCTGTTCCATGCTCAGACCCATTTCCTGTTCCCTGTTTTGTGTCCAGACCTCTGCCATGCTCTGATCCACACTCTGTTCCATCCTGTGTGTGTGCCAGAGCTGCTCCTGACCCATTCCATGCTCAGATCCATTCTCTGTTCCATGCTCTCTCTGTGTCCTGACCCATTCCATGCTCAGATCCATTCTCTGCTCCACCCTCTGTGTGCCAGAGCTGCTCCTGACCCATTCCATGCTCAGACCCATTCTCTGTTCCATGCTCTCTCTGTGTCCTGACCCATTCCATGCTCAGATCCATTCTCTGCTCCACTCTCTGTGTGTCAGAGCTGCTCCTGACCCATTCCATGGTCAGACCCCCAGGGTGTTTTGGGTGTTCCAGCAGGTTTGTCCCATCCACACTCATTAGCATCGGTCCTTCCCTGCTGTTTCATGGATTGCACTGCTCTTCCAATGGCTCTGTAATGCTTTACTCCATCCCCTTTGCTGATCTCAAACCCTTCAGCACCAGTGGATTCTCAAACAAGTGAGTTCTGTGCAGGAAATGCTCTCTGCAGACTCACCCTGGGTTGCAGCGTCCATGAGCAGCTCTGAGTGCACTCAGTGCTCCTGGAGCCTTCCCTGGCATCCACCAAGGCCCCTGAGCTTGTCTTTGTCCCTTGGCTGGGGAAATGCAGGGGATGGATGCAGACTGCTTGCTGCTCCCTGTTGGGTTTATTCTGTGGGAAATTCTGTGTTTCCAATGAACAAATCCTGGGGTTTCCTTGCCCAGTGCTTTGAGCAGSGAATGTGTTGTGTTGGCTGGAGAGGGGCTCAGTCAAAACCCTAAATACCCACCCAGCAATGCCAGCAGGGAACGGTGGGGTGGAGCTGTGCCATGCTCACATCCAGTTTCTGTTCCATGCTGTTTGTCCAGACCTGTGCCATACTCTGATCCTTTCCTTGCCCAGTGCTTTGAGCAGGGAATGTGTTGTGTTGGCTGGAGAGGSGCTCAGTCAAAACCCTAAATACCCACCCAGCAATGCCAGCAGGGAATGGTGGGGTGGATATTTGCCCTCCATGAAGGGCAAATCCACCTCTGGACCCATCCAGGGCAGTGTGAGAGACTCCAGAGCTCCCTGCAGGCACCAGCCCAGCCTCCTGCACAGCGCCTGGCAGACCCAGGCCCACTGCCCCRCTCTGTTCCTGAGCACCCAGGGAGTTTCGGCCCTGGCAGTGCCCAGCCCTCCCTGCTCCCACTGGCACTGAGCACACCCTGCACCTCCAGAATCTCTGATTCACTTTCCTGCAGCTGCTCGACTCCAGAGCCAAAGGAAAAGAGGCTCCCAGCTCCCCAKCCTGCCCTTGCAAAGTGCCAGCGAGATAATGTTCTTACTCCGTATGAAGGGAACACAAAAAAGTGTGATATCTAAAGGCTGGAGTTCGAAAATTACTTATTTGACATTCATTTTTTTTATTTAATTTAAAATTGTTTCTTCCCAATGGACTTCCTAGAAAAAAATAAAATATAAAAGTACTGAAGAGATCCTTAACAAATACTTCTATTTGAGCAAGAAACAAAGCATTAGATATTTTTAAAATCTATATTTCAAATTTATATATATCTATATATAAATTTGAAATATAGATTTTAAAAAATAGATATAGATATATTTTGAATCTGTATTTCAAATATTTCAAACACTTGTTTGTCAGGGAAAAATAACCTATTTTCCTCCAATTAGCAGAGACAGATGGTGAAAGATCAGGGGTTTTTTGTCTCCCTGGCCCTTCCTTCAGGGCACAGCCAACAGAACCCTGTTTGGGGGCTCCTTGGGGGTTTTGGGGGTCTCTGAGGGGCTGGGCACCCCCTGTGCCCTGGGGAAGAGCAGGGAGGGGAGGGTGTGAGGATGTGGCTGAGCAYGAGCAGCCAGATCAATTCCATCCTGCCCAGGGCTCCAGGGAACTGCTCTTCCCAGCAAAGTGAGAAAGGTCAGGGAGGAAGGCAGCTCCTGTTTTCAGGCATATTAAACCACTTGGTGCTGGCTGGAGAATCATCACGAGTGACTGGGCAGCTTGGAAATGTTAAAGCCAATTAAAACAAGGAGAGACAAGCCCAGAGAGGAAACCTGCTGGAGCTGCAGAGGAAGAAAGCTGGGGAAAATTACCTTTAAAAAAGGAGAGGGGTTATTGTGATGGCCTCACRTGCACACACACGTGCATCTCTTCTCACCAGGATATATAAGAACAGGAGGGAAAACTGAATTTGGCCGTTCTGCTCCACGTTCCCTTCCCAGAGCACCACAAATGAATTTCTGTAAACCTCATTTCTGTAATTCCAGTGCCAGAGGAGCTCTGCTCTGCCTGTGTGCAGAGGCATCTCAGCTTGAGGTGCAATGTGTAAGAGCATTTATTTGGGGATCTCCCACCAAACAAGGAAAAATCCCACAAAAAGTCCACCCAAAAACTGTCTGAGGGCAAAACAGCTTAGCCTGAAGCCAAGGCAGCTGAAGCACTCCCACATTCCTGAAGTGTGGTGAGACCAGCCCTGAGAGATGTTCTAGAAACTGCCAAAGGAGGAAAGAAAGGGCAGAAAAATCCCAACCAAGACCAATTAAAAAGCTCAGGAAGTTTGCAGAAAGCGTAACTTCCAGTAATTCCAGTTCCAAATGTTTGAAAAACACAAGGAAAGACCCAGAAGTATGGGATTGATTAAAAAATAGGRAAAAAAAATCCTGTCTGTCAAGCAACACACCAGTGATTCTTTTTTCTCTGCTCACAATTTCTGCTTTTTTGGAATCCTCTTATAGGACAGACACCTTTTTGGTTTTTTTTTTCTTTTTTTTTTCTTTTATTTTTTAAGCACATCCTTGATGGAGAAGCACACTGGATTGGAGTTTTATTTTGGATAAAATTGTGAATTGATGCTCCTGTGAGCATCAATGACAGGACAAGGGCGGGGTGATCCGTGCCAGCTGTGCCCGGGTGTGACGTGTCCCTGCTGGTGGCATGRGGGTGGCATCAATCAGCCTGGAATGGGTTTCAGCTGGATCATCTTTAGGATTCCTTCCAGCCCAARCCATTTTATGGTTCCAAGATTTCATTTCCCAGAGAAACTTTGGTTTTGGCCAGCTGTGCAACCAGCCCTCCACAYTTCCCAGCCCTGGAGCTCTGCTCTGCTCTCCCAGGGTTCGTTTCCTGCTGTCCCTGGGTGCAGGAATTCTGAGGTTCCAGTGCTCTCCCTTGGCACGAGGCACTTGTGTGGTGCTGCACATAACGTGGGAGATGAATTTGTAGAAATTCATTTSTAGAAATGGAGCTAGAAGCAAATTGCAAAGGGTGGCCTTGCAAATAAGACTGGGTACTTCAAAGAAATAGAACTGTGGAAGATGCAYTGAAGTAGGACCCACGAGGGGCAATTTTAGGTGATTGGCTTTAAGGCAGTTACAATATAGTATGGTAGGCCAAGAAATGCTTATCATGTATTGTTAAGAAATTATTATTATTATTATTATTAAGAAAAAGTTCACTTCTAATTGTGACAGGGTGAATGATAACATCTGTATTGTCTCACCCTTCACATGAGACTAAAAATAAAATAAAAGTTTTTWAAATTCCTCTCAGTCACCCCATCTCTAAGTCAAGAAAGAACCTAATCCAACAGCCTTCCAGCCAGGCTCTGTTCCCCATCCCTGGCTCAGGCTGGCGCCCCTCAGAGCCAGCAGCCTGGAAAATGTCTGTCTGCTGCTGCCTGGAGCAGCTTGCTGGGTGCGACACACGGCTGTTCCTCCTCCTCTGCCTCCTCTGAGATGGAGATGAGCAGCTTTTCCACACCTGGAAATGTTCCTCCTCCTCCTCAGCATCCCTGCAGGCACGGCCTGAGTGAGCTTAGAAGCATCTTTGAAATTAAATCAGCTCCCTGAAAGGTTCAGCTGTACCAGGGTCACTGGGTGGGAGAGGGAAGGAAAATGGATTTTTTTTAATGCTCCTAATGGACAAAACATTTTAAAGTGTAGCCTATGCTGCATTTTAGTCCAAGGAACACCTTCAAACCCCTTCCAGCTGATCGTGCCACCTCTCCAGCAGCCTCAGAGCTGTAAACCTCACATAAGCTGGTTTAGCTCCTGCTGGCAATTGCCAGAGCCAGGTGTGAGCATCCAAGCACATCTCCATTCGGGATGTTCTGTGCTTTAATTACATCTATTTAGAGTCACATGGGCAAATCCCGTGGAACTCCTCTCATCCAGAGCAGAGGCCAAGTGCCAGGGTGCTAATTGCTTCATTCCCACTCTGCAGCCAGCCTCCAGCATTGCCTCTGCACACCCAGCCTGGCATTTCCAACCAGCCCCAAAACACTGAATAAAAATGCCTACAGCTCCTGGGGCCATATGGAATTCCCCCCACCCTCAGGCTTCCTAGAAGGTGATTTTAAAGACACGAGAGCTCGAGGCCAGGAGAGCTGCTGCCTGACATTTGCAGTGAGACATCCTTCTGAGGAGCGTTGGGTGGCGAAAAATAAACATCCATTCCGGCAGTGTGAGCGCTGGAGAGCAAATCCCACGGGCAGGAAGGCAGCACCGGGGAGCTGGGGGTGACCTCACGCCTCGGGGCTGTGTGGGCTGGGAGGAAGGGCTTGGCAGCAGCATTGGTGGCACAGATGTTCTCAGCTCCTACTCCTGGCTGTGAGGGAACCAAGCCCACCTCCTCACGGATCTGGGCTGTGCACAGGGGGCTGGCAGCAGGGAGGGGAAGGTGTGGGACAGAGGATGAGGATGTAAGTGAGGGAYGTGGCCCAGCACAGGGTGGTGCAGGGCTTGACTGAGCTGGTGTTTTGTGAGCAGAGCTCTGGGATGTTGTCAGCACCCACCACAGGAGCTCTGGCTCRTGGGATAAGCATCCAGTTGTCTTCAATCCCAGTCAATGTGGTGCATAAATCCTACAGACTGATGGCTGTGGGATCCCAGTGATCTATCACGATACAGCTGCAGTAGCCAACATCCTCTCTGAGCCCACAGCATTCCTCTCAAAGCCAAAACAAGGAAAGTGGGAGTGTGGGGGGTGTGTGCTGCATTTCAGAGCAGCAGTGAGATTGTTTAAGATGCAGGAGCAGCAAACTGAGCAGGAAATGTTCCGYGGGATAAATTCTATTCTATCAACCAAGGTCGATTATAAGAATGGGAAACGAAACCTTAGGCAGGTGATTCAGTGTCTCAGAGACCAGCAAACCTGGTTTGTGATCACATTTACAAATATTTCAATGAGGTAATTAAAATGTGATGAGGTCACTCATGGGCTCCAGGGAATAGCCATGTCTAAGGCCAGAGGTGACATGGGCATGTCCTCAAACGAGGACCTCACCTGCTGGTGTCACCTGCCCTGTTCTTTCCCAGGGTGACATGTGAAGAATGTGACAATTTGAGAAGGTGACATTAGGGAATTTCTCCATAACTCAGGTTATTTGTGTGGTACCATGATCTGGCCTCCACATGGAGGAGTGTGGGGTGCACTGCCCAGGGAATTACACTGTCCCCACAGCTTTCACACTCCCCTGTCTGCCACAAGCCCTTGGTGACACCCGTGGCATGTCCACCTGTCCCTCAGGCATCACCAGGAGGCAGCTCCAGGGCCTGGGCCAGCMCTCTGACATTTCTAACCTCTCATTTCCCTCCCCCACAGCTGACAAAGAGGCTGACGAGTACTACATGAGGAGGAGACACCTGCCCGACCTGGCGGCCCGGGGCACGCTGCCCATCAACGTCATCAAAATGTCCCAGCAGGGCAACCAGAGGGACAGGCCCCGCCGTCCCATCAGGGCCATGTCCCAGGACAGGGTGCTGTCCCCCGAGAGGATCATGCCCGAGGAGTTCAGCATGTCCTACGAGCGGATCCTGTCGGACGAGCAGCTGCTGTCGGCAGAGCGCCTGCACTCCCAGGACCCGCTGCTGTCCCCRGAGCGCTCGGCCTACCCCGAGCAGTCCATGTCCAGGGCACTGTCACACACGGATGTCTTTGTGTCAACACCGGTCTTGGATCGCTACAGGATGTCAAAAATGCACTCCCATCCCAGTGCCTCAAATAACTTGTACAACACCTTGGGTATGAACCCGACCTCGGCCAAGCGCCAAGCGTTCGCCTCGCGCCGGCACAACACGGTGGAGCAGCTGCATTACATCCCCGGGCACCACCACCACTACCGCACCGCCAGCAAAACCGAGGTGACTGTTTGACACGACCCAGTGCATTGTAGATACTCCTTAAGGACTGGGGTGGCCACAGCACCCCGTTCTGCAGTGGCCTTATAGGCCAAGATAACCTCTACTAACTCAGTGTCTGCAAAGACTTCTCTGGCAGTCCCACCCACGTTGTTTTTAAAGCCACCCCTTCATCAGTGACACAGGAAGAACTGAAGCGGCAGTCAGACGCTAGTGAGGGATGACAGAGGGAATTTCCTGGTGTGCATCAGTTTCTGTCAAAGAAAGCCATAGTAATCGATGGCTCCTTCCAAGGGCTCACCTGCATTATCCCATAGTTTCCATGAATTCAGGACTTTTCAGTTGCTCCAAGGAGAAGCAGCCTGAGACAGGGAGGAGGAAATGCAGCCCCCCCCAATCCTGGCAGGAAGGGGCCTCGTTCTTGGCCCTCACGTTTGGCCTTTCTGTAGCAAGTAGGGAAGTCCTGGCTGCTGGGGCCAGCCCCAGGCTGCTCGACACYCGTCAGCACCCACGCATCTGTTCTTTGTCACCCTTGGAGCAAATTCAAGGGCAGACTTTCCTTCGGGACTGGCAGATCTAGGGACAAGAATAGCCTGGCTGAGAAATAAAGTTTTAGTTTATACTAAATATACTCATAAGATAAAAAACATACTAGTGCCTACAAATCGCCTGCTCTCTCAGTGTAGGAAGTAGTGGGGTTGATRTGTTCAATAAGCACAAATACGCTGAAACGCTTGTTAGACCCTTTTCTCCACTCATTCTAGTATCTTGGTGTCTCCAACATGTAAATAGGAAGGAGGAAGAGGGTTTCTCTTCCTCCAGCTTCTCGCCACTGCTGAACCTGAGGCAGCAGAACCCGTTCAGCTCCACACTGCTGACCCGTGCTGGGGGAGATCCCGACCCCACCGAGCCCCCCGAGGCCAGGCTGCCGCGCCTCTCACCAAGCCTGGATTCTCCCCAGAAGTTTCTTTTCCCTGTAGCATTTTCCATGGCCCCGTTGCCCCATTTCTCAKTGTTTTCTCCTCCCATTCGCAGCCTAGAATCCATATGTAGCAAATCTTTTTCCAGCCCTTAGCAGAGGCACAAGGCTGAGGGTGTCTGTTTACCGAAAAGCAGGTCGGTAACTTTCCGTGGTTCTCTCTCCCCGCAATGGCCTCCCAAGAAAACCTTCCAAATTCCAATTCCACTGAGTCCCAATCCTAACCATGAAGACAGTTACATTTCATGCATATAAATTATATATCCAGCATAATTATAATTAATGGGCATGTTGTATATCTGATATAAYGCTAATTAGATACTGTATATTTGTAAAATCTTTAAAACACAGACTCGTGGGTCCAGAATTTGAGAGGGTTTTACCTTTGGCTTTCCAGACAGATTGGGCTTTGCTTTGTTTTTTTGTTAGATATGGGTTTGATTTTTCTTTCCCCCCCGCCCTTCTTTGATTTGTGTTCTTACCAAACTCTGTAGAACTGACTCCCACCGGAACACACTTCTGCAGCCAGGAAAGGGTCTCAGAGGGTTTGAAGGCCAGCCAGAGCTGGTGCTGGAGCTGTGGGTGTGGGACACTGTCCCCAGTGTGCCCTCGAGGCCCCAGCACATGCACACACCCYGTGGGTCAGGGCAGGCGCGCTCCCTCCTCGGGGTGAGGTGATGTCTGACTTCAGGCTGTGAGCACATCCCTTGCACTTCTCTTTGTGTCCCACGTCCCCATGCCGACTCTTTTCCTACACAACTCTTCATTAGGCATCCTGAACCTTGCTCTGCCCTCCTCCCTCCCTTCAAATACCTCCCACCTCCTGGCCTTAATGACATTCCCAGCCCAACTGTGCCAAGTCCTGTAGCAAACAATGATTTAGGGTGTGAGTCTCCTGTGGAGGCTTTGGTGCAGCACCAGCTTTGTCTGGTGCAGGGCAGGCAGGAGGAGCATGTCCTTACAGGTGGGCCTCAGTGCAGTGTCCAGGTGGCCTTTCTCCTTCCCAGGCTGTCCTGGAGCTGGTCCTACTTCCAGAGCTTTATCCTGCCCCATCTGATGGAGACTGTGCTGAGAAGGACTCCATCAGTCAGAGGTTACTCGGGCTTTGTTTGACGGAAACTGAGCTGGGAGGGAATAAATAAATAAATAAATAAATAAATAAATAAATAAATAAATAACAGTCTCCAGGGTCAGATCCTGCAGCCTTGGGCAAGATCACTCTGGGCAACAACCAGAACTGTCTGTGGATCAGGGTGGCAGTCCATGGCACGGTAGGGATAGGAGAGAACAGGCTCACAGCTCACCTCCTGCCCCTCCCTCGATGGACACTACTCTCCCCTGACTACCTCCAAGCTCCTCGGCTCAGCCCCTGGATTTTTGCTCCCYGAAGACAATCCCTGTGAAAACATTGCCCTGCTGGCCTTCCCACAGGCCAGAGGGTGGGACTCGTGTGAAGAGAAGAGAAGTTCTCATGGCTGATGGGGAGGCAGCCCCTGCTGAGGTCCTGGGGCYCTTCCACTCTCCCTTGGCCCAAGCAAAGCCAGGGAGATCTGAACACTGTGGGAGAGCAGAGTCCTCTGTAGAGTCTCCAGGAGCTGTGGTGGCAGARCTTCAGAAGAGGTGACGTGGGAGGCTGTGGGTAGGTGAGCACTCCTCTCTCTCCACGTTCATAGCTGTGTGTCTCAAGCTCTAGTCCTCATCTAAATGTTCCATTTGTGAGCTAAGAAGTTGCTGGACCAGATGCAAATTTGGAAATTTTTCATTCAAGCAGCCCATGCCAATGCTGAGCAGGGCCATTTGACCTCTGTGTCTCCTCCTGTTCTGGTTAACAAATATCACAGGCCCTCTGCTTTTTTTGTGTCTTACCTGGGTAAGAAYCCTTCAGAGAAATCTCAGCCTCATTTCCTTGTCTTTTTTCCACCCACTCAACTGTTTCAAGCAGATGTGTCCCACAAGGAGCCTTTTTAGGCCAAATCTCTTCAGGGACTCYGCCACCACCACAGAAAATTTTCAGCAAATTTCCTCATGCCCTGGATACCACCATGTGTTCCCTCAGCTCACCCTGTGCGCTGTGTGTTGGTGGATGGGGCAGAGGCAGTTCAGCACACACAGGTGTCCTTAGGTCGTTTTTCTCCCTTATTCCTCCTTCAGAGAATTTGTCACTGAAAGAACACTTGGTCTGGGACTGAGTGTCATCACCCACAGCCTGGGCCCCAGCACTTCAGTTCCCATGTGATGCTAATGGGAATTTCCAGTTCTACGRGGGCTCAGACCACAAGGTCTGTGAAGTGCTCTGAGACCCTCTCACAACAGAAACTGTAGAGCAGCAAAGTGTTCTTGTTAATCTTGTTTGTCATTGTCCTGACACGTGGTGTGTGATGTGCCACATCCTCTCTGCCCAGGAGGAGAGTGCTGGGCTGGGATTGCCCAGATTCCCACTGCTCTCCTCTGGGCAGGGTCCTGGCAGGCTGCAGCTCCACGGGATGCTGCTCCCTGCACTGGGACCTTCCTGCTTCCTTCTCCTCRTGTCTGAGTCACCACAACATCCTGCACTCACTCAGGAGAAAAGCGGGAAGCAGCCACATTCCTCTGTACAGTAAAATATAACCTGCCTTGATTAAGCTCACATACTTTGAAGAATTGATCTGTATTTTCTCCACCCACAGGTGCAAACAAACACCTGGGGAGTGTCCAGTTCCCAGAGTGCATGTGCAGGGACTGGGGAAGGGGGATGTAGAAAATTTATAGTATTTCCTACAAGCTGATAATTATTTGCATTCCCTGAGCAGCAACACATCCTGGATGGCTGCGCTGGGTTTTATACAATTCTCTGTGTATGTGTATATAGATACAAATATATATATATATATATACATACATACTGTAAAATGCAATCAACACCTTCTGACTGACCCTGTACCAACTGAAGCTTCCAAACTGTGTTGAATCATTCTTTGAAATGTGGAAAACTATTTTTAATGAACCACACACAGCACCACACGGAACAGAAACTTTGTCATAAAAAGCCTTCTAATGCCACTGAATCATGTTTTAAGGAAAAAAAAAAAAAAAGAAATATTTTTCAATGTTTTAATGTTCCTTTTATAAAAGATGATCTGTTACTTGGGGATGGGGGTGGGTGGGAAGAAACAGAGACAGTTATCYGGGAGTAAGCCCTCCTTCCCTGGCCTGGATTTAATTTCTGTCTGCTGAGCCTGGCTGGCTGCAAAGCTGCTCCCAGGAACCTGAGCTTCCCACATGCACATTTCTGTTCTGTCAGAAGCATTCCCACCAGGAATCTGCAGGAGCTTGGCATCAGGTTTTTGTAGCTCCTGGTAGCTGGGAAGACATCCTCATCATCTTCCACCACCACAAACAAAATCACCATGGAACAGGATAACTTTAATTGTGTTTGAGATGCGTGTTCTATTTGTGATCAATTTGCCATCTTCAGCTCACGGAGAAATAGCTYGTCTTAGTTTAGTTTCAGATTTACTGCCCAATCTGGAAGGAGGGGCTCTGCTGAAATACCTTTAKCACGAACAGATTTGGTGTTCAGGTGTGTTTCAGCTGAGTGAAAGATGGGAGATGTGTGAGAAAGGGGCTGAAATATTTTCTAGTGAGTGTTGTTAGCAATAAGCCCATGTTGGGGCTGCTCCCTGGGGAACAGCCGCTCCTGGGCTGTGTGTCCACAGGCAGGTGGGAGAAGGGACCATTCCCAGCTCTCTGTGGGGAGAGGTGCCCTCCCCGAGCCCAAATCCCAGCTGGGAAAAGCCAAATGTGCTTCACCCAAGGGCCAGGGGAGAGTTGGACGGGGCTGTCTGAGTGTGTCAGTGTTAACCTGAGAGAGATCTCTGCCCCCAGCACCCCGGGTCTCCACCGCGGCCACACCATGTCCAGGAGGTCTCCATGCCAGGAGGTCTCCATCCTGAGAGGTCTCCATGCCAAGGGGTCTCTCTCCATCCCAGGAGATCTCCATCCTTGCAGGTCTCCATCCTAGAAGGTCTCTCTCCATCCTGGGAGGTCTTTCTCCATCCCAGGAATCTCCATGCCAGGAGGTCTCTCTCCATGCCAAGAGATCTCCATTCCAAGAGGTCTCCATCCCTGGAGGTCTCTCCCCATCCCAGGAGGTCTCTCTCTGCCCCAGGAGGTATCTCCCATCCCTGTAGGTCTCTCACCATCCTGGGAGGTGTCCCCACCCCTGGAGGTCTCTCTCCATCCCTGGAGGTCTCTCTCCATCCCAGGAGGTCTCTCCCATCCCGGGATATCTCCATCCCATCCCAGGAGGTCTCTCCCCATCCCAGGAGGTCTCTCCCAATCCCTGGAGGTCTCTCCCCATCCCTGGAGGTCTCTCCCCATTCCTGTAGGTATGTTTCCATCCCTGGAGGTCTTTCCCCAACCCGGGATGTCTCTCCTGTCCCAGGAGATCTCTCCCCATCCCTGGAGGTCTCTCCCCATCCCGAGAGGTCTCTCCCCATCCCTGGAGGTCTCCATCCCACCTCAGAAGGTCTCTCTCCATCCCTGGAGGTCTCTCGCATCCCTGGAGGACTCCCTCTCCATCCCTGGAGGTCTCTCCCCATCCCGGGCGGTCTCTCCCATCCCTGGAGGTCTCCATCCCACCTCAGGAGGTCTCTCCCTGTCTCTCTCCATCCCGGGAGGTCTCTCCCATCCCTGGAGSTCTCCATCCCACCTCAGAAGGTCTCTCTCCATCTCTGGAGTTCTCTCTCCATCCCTGGAGGTCTCTCCCCATCCCGGGCGGTCTCTCCCATCCCTGGAGGTCTCCATCCCACCTCGGGAGGTCTCTCCCCGTCTCTCCCCATCCCGGGAGGTCTCTCCCACCCCTGGAGCTCTGCATCCCACCCCTGTGCCGGGAGGAGCCTCTACCCCTCACCCTCAGCTCCGCTGCCCGCGAACCCCTGAGACATTTTTGTAGCAAGAATTTCTTGGCTCTGAGGAAGACACTTCTTACTGTAACATTTTTAGTTCGGGGGACAATATTTCCTAAGAGGGGTTAAGTGGATATTTTTGTGCTTTAGCCCAGTTTATGGATTCCATGTTTATTATACAGTAGTACTGAAGAGGAAGTACATTTGTATCTGTAACTTTGCACAGACTCTTGGTTAACCATTAAACAAGCTTCAAGATGAGCAGTATTTGACTGTTTTTCTCTGTATTATTCTTGTTGTTATACTTACCTGTAAAAGCACATTCTGTATGTACTGTAAACAAAAATATTATCAGTTTAGTAAAATTTAGAGTCTTAAGGATTTTTCCACTTTTGTCAGTAACAACTATTTATGGATTAAAAAATAAAGGCAATTTCAACATATGAATTGTTTCTTTTTGATATCTATTGGGGGGAAATAAAAGCCATTTTCTTGGCAGCCTTCCCAAACTTTGTAACCAGCGTTTGAAAGGTAGATACCTGTGATTCTGTGTGTAGTTAAATAGCATCTATTAAAATGAATGCTGCAAGGTCTGGAAGACTCATTATTTTTATGTATTTATTTACTGCATTTCATCATCTTGCCAGGAAAAAGCAGGGGGAGCAGAGAGACATTACCATTTGCTGTGAGACAATTCTGTCTCACAAGCCTGGAAGATTTTATTTTAAACTTGCCTCCATAAACCATGACATTTTCTCCATCTAGAAAGCCCTGAATTGCAAAGTTGGAACCCGTGGAATGTCCYGCGGTGGTGAGGCTTCCACAGGGGCTTTGCTTTTGCCCTTGGCAGTGGAGCACACACAGGATTTTCCCCATCACCTTCCAGGATGTGAAAGCTCCAAGGAGCTCAGGGTGAGTCTGTCTGAGCAGCCCCCACTGCCCACCCAGAGGGGTCAAACTGCATTTTCATTTCTACCAGCTCTGAACCTGGGCTTCCTTGCCACTCTGCCCAGCTGGGAAATGTGGTGAGATTTTTTTCCTTGCCTTTTGTGAAGGAAATGTATAATTCCATATTTTGCACTGCTGGTGCCCCCAGGGATCCTTCCCACTGCTRCCTTGCGTGGGACAGAGGTTGCCACCTCTCCACCACTCACTCACCAAGCCCCAAGCTCTCTTTTCAGTCTTTGGCACATTGGGATTGCCCAGCCTGGAAAAAATAAATATTTCAGGRTGAGCTGGCTGGGGCTGCCTGAGTGGAGCCAACAGGGAAGGTGGAGAGAGACTCTTTACAAGGGATGGAGTGACAGGAAGTTTAGAGGGATTTTGGGAAGGAATTCCTCCCTGGGAGGGTGGGCAGACCCTGGCACAGGGTGCCCAGAGCAGCTGGGGCAGCCCCTGGATCCCTGGCAGTGCCCAGGGCCAGGCTGGACAGGGCTGGGAGCACCTGGGACAGTGGGAGGTGTCCCTGCCATGGCAGGGGTGGGACAGGATGATCTTCAGGATCTCTTCCAACCCAAAGAATTCTGGACATTGGGGCTGGGAGCACCCTGGGATGGCAGAAGATGTCAGGGCTGGCACTGGATGGTCTTTCATGTCCCCTCCAACCCAACCCACCTGTAATTCAATGATTCTGTATCTTTGTGTTACTTTGCTGCTCAACTTTCGTAGACCAAACTTAAGTAGATCAAACTTTAGTAGATCAAAGCAGCTTTGAGGAGCAGCACCCCACCCTCACCTTCCAGGCTGGGTCCAGAGGGACCAAGGCCCTTTTGTACCCCTCTGGCCAGGCTTGTGGTGTCCTGTGAGAGCAGAGCTCAGCCAGCCAGGCACAGTCAGCACTTCCCAAGGAGCACGTGGACCCAGCAGAGTTAATTAAAATGCATTTTTCAGGGAGAAGTTTCGTTTTGCCTGGCAGTTCTATTCATAATTACCCAATTCTGTGTAGCACTAATAAGTGGGGATGGAGCAACGGGGAATTAGCTAATTTCTCCACTTGCCATAAAAGTTATTGAGGAGAACGTCAGGATCTGTGGTGTTGAGAGCAAGTGGTGACAGAGATGAAGCTGGGACTAATTCCTACCTCAAAAGACAGCAAATCCCACTGCTCCCACCCCCTGTGTTAATTATGGCAGCACTCAGGTGCAGAGTTCAGCGTCTGGCTCACTCAATTCACCTTCCCTGGCCTCACTGGTGACCTCCTCAGCCTCTCTGGTGGTGGCCCCAGGTGGCTCTGGTGGCCTGGGCAGCCTGGCACCACCCCTGGTGAGGGTAGGACATCCCAAGTGTGACCAGAGGGACACTTTGGTGGCTGTGCCAGGACAGGAGGAGCCCCTGGCCAGCACCAGTGCTCTGGGTGGTGTGGTGGGATGCCCCAGGCTGAGCCTCAGCCGTGGTTCCATTGATGAGGAGGTGTTTGATCAGAGGTTGGACTTGATGATCTCAAAGGTCTTTTCCAGCCTGGTTAATTCTGTGATCCCTCCCTGGGAATGGGGCACGGGGCAGTCTGAGCAGAGGGACAGGCTGGGCAGGTCCCTGTGACCCTGCAGGAGCCTCAGGGGGGCCCAGGGGCAGCAGAGAACAGGAGCAGCTGGTGGACACTTACCTGGAAGGATGGGAATGATGGGAGGCACCTGAGGAACAATAAAACCGGATTTTTGTCCRCTGTCACTCCTACAGCAGGGGCCTGGTGTGCCCTTGTCACAGCGGTGCTGGCTCAGAGCCATTCCAGCAGCAAAGCAGCAATTCCTGCACCTGGGAAGGYTCGGGGTGCTCACACATGAAAAAAGACAGGACTGTGCCCATTCCTGGAACGACAGGATGCAGGAAAACTGCTGGGAGGCCCCAGAGAGGCTGCTGAGGTGAGAGTGGCCACTCCCTCACTCACAGCCTCCCAGCAGCTCCTCCGCTCTTCCTGGCCCCCAGCAAAAAAACCAGGAATGTTTCCCAGGCTAAGGATTAGCTCTGCTCCCAATTGCCCTGGGAAGATGCTGGAAAACGATGAGGAAATTAAGGACTGCAGGGTAATTAACACCTGTCAGCGCGGGGTTAAAGAAGCAGAT
>JACDOX010000595.1:149334-159790 GCA_014549065.1 Cardinalis cardinalis
GGGTCTCCACTCCCCCTGAGCTCTCTCACCATCTCCTCCTGGGTGCCCCCTGCCCCTGAGCACTCTCACCATCTCCTCCTGGGTGCCCCCAGCTCCCTGGCCCATGCTGCTGTCCCGGGGCTGCAGCTCCAGCACGGTGCGCAGGAGCCGCTCCGAGCGCTGCGTCAGGAACCCGATCTCGGCGTTGGGGTGGAGGCCGTACAGGTAGGGGGACTCTGGAGGCAGGGCATCGTCTATGTACTGCACAGAGACATCAGGAGCACGTTAGGAACAGCTCAGGGCACTCTGCCTGCAGAGCTTCAGTGCTGGAGTCACCCCCCCAAGAGGCCAGCCCGGGCTGCCCCAGCTCTGCCCGTGGCTGAAGCACCAGGGAAGCGATGGAGGAAGGAGAGTACAAATGTTTACAGAGCTGCTTCGGCTCCTGCTGGGAAAATTCTGTAATTGCTGGAGTTCAGCTTGGCTCTGTGTCTCAGGCTGGACCTTCTCTAGCAATTATCTGCTGTGCATTTCAGCATCAGCATCCTGAAATCTCTTGTGGGAATTGAGCCTCCAGTAGTTAAGTTTTATGAACAAAACCAGCCTGATGTGCCTCTGCATTTGTGTACAAAGAGCAGATGAGATCAGTAAGTAGATCAACAAGACCCTTCAGTGATTCTCATCAAAACTGATGATAAAAAGAGCTTGAAAGGGCCATTTTAGCAAACAGTATGTGGATGCAATTTTCCAGGAGCCCCACTTAAGGCTCGAGCACCAATACAGTTGCTCTATTCATGCATGAACAGAATGAGCCCATGATGAAGTAGCAAATTACCATTAGACTTGGTTCATCCAGGGGAATGCTGAAACATCCACAGGAACACAACATAATGGGAAAGAAGAGGAACGGCGCAGGAGCACTGCAGCCCTGTTCCTGCCTCCCAAGGCAGATTATGGGGCAGTTAGGGAAGACATTCCATTTACATGCATAAACAATGCCAGCAAACAAAGAGCTTACCTGGTGATAGCCATTATAATCCATGTTCCCTGGGAGAGGAAATCCAGGAGCAAGGCAGAGCTCTCCCTCCAGCATTTCTGGCTTGATAAACTCTTCCAGGTAGGTTCTGCAGAGCCGCCTGTCCCAGTCATCCGTGATGTGCCCTCCGTACATGATCTCACCCACGAGGTAGCGCAGGTCATCGTAGGGGACCTGGGCATGGAGCAGGCTGGGCTGAACCCAGGCACTGCCCTGCACCCTCAGGGCTCCCCCCTCAGCAAACAAACATCAGGCAGGAGTTAAATCCTGCCCCAGGAAAGCCGGGGCACAGCACAGTGCGAGCGGCACTGAGGTCTCCCATCTCCTCCCAGAAGTGCCCCAAACTGTGAAGTTCTAAACGCAAAAACACCAGGGAAATGGCATTTCAGGACAGCTTCAAAGCCCCCAGAGAACCCCCCCGTGGTGCCCCCACCTTGGAGCTGGCCTGCAGGTAGTTGTAGAGCACGTTGACAGAGATGGTGAGGTCCCCAGTGCTGAAGGGGTACGGGCGGTTCCAGCCCTGGGGGCCGAACTTGCGCCGCTCCGCCACCACCGCGTGGAAATAGCACAGGGCAAAGAGGATGCTCCTGAACTCCTTCTCCTGGCTGCACATCTCCAGGGTGTCCTGCAACACAGGACAGCTGCCCTCAGCCTCAGCGGCTCCCAGGGAACCCAAACACGCCGGGCTTTGGACAGGGTGAATCACAGAATCAGAGACCAAGRCTCAGAAATGCCCCCAAATCATCAAGTTCCATATGATCCATGTTCCCTGGGAACATATTCCCTGCACTTCTCCAGGGTGTCCTGCAACACAGGACAGCTGCCCTCAGCCTCAGTGACTCCCAGGGACCCCAAACACACCGGGTTTTGCCCAGGGTGAATCACAGAATCAGAGACCAAGGCTCAGAAACACCCCCAAACCATCAAGTTCAACCTCCAACCAAACACCTCCTTTCACAACTAATTGTGAACCATATTTTTTRAACAATTCCAGGGATGTGTCTGCACCACTTCCCTGGGCAGCCTTTTCCAGAGCTTTACCAACCTCTCGCTTTAGAAATTTTTCCTAACATCCAACCTGAACCTCCCCTGCTGCTGCTGCTTGTTACCTGGGACAAGAGGCTRAGCAAATTGTCCTGCAGTTCGTTTTTGTATCACACACACATGTATTTCAAAGTCAGTGGCTTTGCACTGCAGATTTTTTGGCAAACTCTGGCAAATATTTTCTGACTTAATGTTTGCTTTTCCCAGCTCTGAGTGGCTTTGCACAGGAACACACACATGGAAGGAAGGACACGTGCACCCACTCAACGCCCCATCACCTGCATGTGCTCAACATCCCTCACCAGGAAGATGGGGAGGCAGCCGCAGAATCACAGAATTCTCGGCTGGAAGGGACCCTAAAGTCCATGTTTTCCCAGCCCCTCTGCCATGGGGCTGTCTAATGTTTATCTTAAAGCCCTGTCTAATGTTTATCTTAAAAATGCCATGTTAGACCTTTAATCCTGTGAGAGCAGGACAGAGCTCAGGGTCTGTGCAGGAAAGGGGGAATCCATTGCTCTAGAGGATGTAAGACATTGACCAAGTGCACGTGAGAATCAAGAACATCCCAAAACCTGTTTTCCCTTGGATTGGGCAGCACTCTAAGCTCCCTTTATCAGCATTGTGATGAAGACCTGCTTCAAATGCATGCAGAACACCTTTCTCATTTCAGGAAACATCCCCAGAACAGCCCAGTTCATTCTCATTCGGCCTCTCTTCAGTTGTCAATTCTTCTTCAGCTACAAAGCAGAACAATTTCCCCTGCACAGAATAAAGGGCCTTCTTTGTAGCCTTCAGCTGAAAGCTAAATTTGAACATCTCTTCTGTATAAAGCAGGGAAATGAGGTGTAAAAGGGACCCCACCCACTCGCTTCAGGATTTCTGATAAGAGATGTTTCATAATCCTCCAGCAATTTAGAAAATGCTAATTACTATTGATTGAAATGAGCAGAGGCAGGATGAAAATGTTACTTGGGGTGAAGGTTCTCCCCTCCCTTGTTCTCCAGGACATTTTGTGGAGCTCAGGATGATGAATGGCAGTAGATAAGTATGGAATAATCTTCCCTGTCCACCGGCATTAATCCCTGCATGGTGCCTCCCCCMACACCTGCTCAGCAATGTTCCCTCCTGCTCTTGGGATTCTCTCCAAACCAACACCCGAGTGCAAAACCAGCTGTGAGCTGCCCCATGACCCAGGGTCTACAATTGTTTGGGGCTGCTCTTGCCTCATCCCAAATAACAAGAAACTTTATGGAGAGAATCAGAATCACAGAATGGTTTGGGTTGGAAGGGACCTTAAATCCCAAGCAGTTCCACCCCTGCCATGGCAGGGACACCTCCCACTGTCCCAGGTGCTCCCAGCCTCATCCAGCCCAGCCTTGGGCACTGCCAGGGATCCAGGGGCAGCCACATCTGCTCTGGGCACCTGTGCCAGGGCCTTCCCACCCTCACAGCCAAGAATCTCTTCACAATATCCAATGAAGATCTACCCTTCTTCAATTTGAAGCCATTCCCTGTGTCCTGTCCCACCAGGATCTTGTCCCAAGTTCCTCTCCAGCTCTCTTGGAGGTACTGGAAAATCTCCCTGGACTCTTTTCTCCTCCATGCTGAACAACCCCAGCTCTCTCTACYTCTCCCCTCAGCAGAGCTGCCCCAGCCCTCTGACCAACTCAGTGGCCTCCTCTGGACTTGTTTTGTGTTTGGGGCCCCAGAGTGGGACTCAGCACTGCAGGTAGTATAGTTTTAATGTAATATATATMATAAAATAATAAATCAAGCCTTCTGAAACATGGAGTCAGATCCTCGTCTCTTCCCTCATCCTGGACCCCTGTGAACAYTGTCACACTCCCACCTGGCTGAAGTTGTCCAGGGCCTTGTGCAGGTTGGCGTGGATGCCGGTGGGAGCCTCGCTGGTGATTTTGATGGAGTTCTGCAGGATGCCCTGGGGGATGCTGTGGCTCTCCGGGCACGGCGCGGGCTCGGCGCTCAGGAACACGCGGAAATCCCGGTGGCTGCCCTGGCTGAGCTGCTCCAGCCTCTTCTCCAGGGAGCTCAGCCACTTGGCCACCAGGTGGATGTTCTGGCAGGGACAAAGGGACAAGGCTTGCTCAGTGCCCCCATCACACCCCCATGGGCTGGGCAGGCACCAAATCCAGCCCACTGATGGATGCCCTCTTGTTGAMAATTGCAATGCAAGATGTTTTCAATTACCGTCTGTATGGCAGATTAYCTTTTGTCAAGTGGGCAGTTTGCCTTATCTCCCTCTTTGAGTGACCACAATCACACCTCCCTCAGGAGGGGACATCTGCTGATAACAGCTATTGAATGTCGCTGCATGGCTGATAAGAACTGAAACATCCCACTGGGAGATGCTCCGCCCAGAGGAGGAGCCAAGCATTCCTACCCAGATATAACCCAGAGGTTCTGAGACACCAGCACAGCTTTCTCCACTGGATTCCCCAGAGGAACAGCAGCTGTCTCTGGATCTTCAGAGGAAGAATACATCCTTCTCTACAGGACCCCCTCGCTCCAGCAGAACCACCCCTGACACTGCAGGAGGACTGCAGCCACAATTCCAATGGGACTGCTGCCAGCACCCTGACCCACAGGGTGTCAGGCTGTGTTCTGACTCTGTCAGTGTTGTTCTAGTGTACTGCATTGTTTATTTTATCCTTTTATTTTTTTTTTCTTCCCAATTAAAGAACTGTTATTTCCTGCTCCCATACTCTTTCCTGAGAGCCCTTTAATTTAAAATTTATAGCAATTCGGAGGGGTGGGGRGGGTTTAYATTCTCCATTTCAGGGGAGGCTCCTGCCTTCCTTAGCAGACTCCTGKCTTTCCAAACCAAAACACCTCTGGAATTTGGGACTTGGCCCAGGGGTGTCAGAAGTCAAGACATCCCTCTAGCTGCCCTAGATGGCCAAGACCCCTGCCAGAAGGCTCAAAGACCCTGGCACAAAGCCCAAGATGCCTGTAGTTTTGATTATGACCCATAGAGCAAGTTGCCAACCTTAGATGAAGATCTGCAAGCCACAACAGTTTAAGTAAAATGATAGAGTATTTATCACGAAGTGAAAAATAAATTTTTTAAAGTTTTTAGAATAGAAGTTCAAAGAACAAAATAGAAGAATCTAAGTGTGTCCAACCTTTCTGCTTGTTCTTCCTAGCTTCCATCTTCTGCTGTGATGTTAGCACTTTTAAATTAGTTTAGAGTAGAAGCTCTAACATAAGTGATAAGTATTAGAAAGTAATTCTAAATATTGTACAGGTAGTTTTTAATATAAAAAAATAACAYCACCCCAGAAGCGAGCAAAGTGCCTCGGACTGTCTTGCTGAGCGGACCTTGGCTGAACAAGAACAAATTATAGATAAGATACAATAAACAACCTTAAAACCAAAAACTGAAAAGCTCTAACTCCTTCTTTGAGCACCGAGCTGAAAAAAGAAACTTTCTAACGTATCTCAAAATCACTCTAACCAACTAAAAATCCAAAGACAGAGGTGCCTGTGCACAGCTCCCAGCCCCAAAGAGCCAGGTGCAGCAAGGACATTCGAAAATTCAAAATAATCAGTATAAATCAGCAGCAGAGCAGCAAGTCCCAGCTGGGCTGGTTGGGCTCTCGGTGCTGGAATTCTCCTCATTTCAGCAATACCAGCTGAGCTTATTCCCGGGGAAAAAAATTGTTATTCCTGGGGAACAGAGCTGTTATTCCTGGGGTGTAAAGKTGTTATTCCTGGGGAGCAGAGTTGTTACTCCTGGGTGTAAAGGTGTTATTCCTGGGGAGCAGAACTGTTACTCCTGGGTGTAAAGKTGTTATTCCTGGGGAGTAAATTGTTATTCCTGGGGAGCAGAGTTGTTATTCCTCCCCCCAGCCCCACTGAGCTCAGATAAAAACATTTTTATCATTTTGATCAGAATTACAGCRAGGACCCTCCATAGCAGCTCCAGGACAAACTAGTCAAGCAGGTGATTTCACAAAGTCCTTCAACACAAAAGGATTTATTTATTCATGCAATTAATTGGACACATCCCTCAGAAGACTAAGCAGAATCACGGGGAGACGGTGAAATGGATGAAGTTAAGCCTCAGTTTTTCCCCTGGAGTCCTATACAGCATTATAGTTTCCAGGCAAGAAAACAGCTTTTTTGTTATATTGGGAATGGGATTTGTGGGCTAAACTACCCTTGTGTTGAAGGCAGGTGTGCAATCCAAACTGGCTGTGTTCACAGGCACTTGGGATGGTGATTTATCCCAGCCCAAGAAAGGACAAGGAACTTGCTAAACCTAAATTAAAAGCAGCCGCCAGAAAGATAAAGTGCTTGGAGGTGGCAAAGAAATTACATAAAGSAACCATATTAGAAGCTGAGAATAAATATATATCACCTATAAATGGGGCCAGAAAGAGCTCTCATGGTTAAATAGCAGAGTAATGGAGATTATTAGGAGTAAAATTACATTCCTCAGAAAGTGGAAGTTGTGTCCAAATGAGAAAAAACAGAAAAGAGCGCAAAACCCAGCAATGGTAAAGTCAAAAAGTACTCACAAGAAGCAATTTTTTGAAAACCATAAAAGCTAATAATAAAGCCTTTTCCAGAAACCAGGAACCTACCAGAGAGTCTATAAAACTGTAACATGATCAAGGTCTGCAGGGAGTGCCCACGGAAGGCCAGGCCAGCCCAAAGTAACCCAAATTTGCAGGAATATTCCCTGGGGAGGCTCTCACTGTTCCAGCCTGGTGGAATCMCTGAAACCCTGAGGCTGGAGATGGCCCTGGAGATCCCCAATCCCACCCTCCTGCTCCCAGCAGGGTCACCCAGAGCAGGTTTTTAACTGGCTCCAGGTGGGGTTTTGGATTTTTGCAAGGCTGAAGTCTCCAAACCTGTCTGGGCAGTCTGTGCCAGTGTTCAAAAACACTCACAGTAAAACAATTAAATTAAAAAATAGTATAAGATAKTGAAATGAATGTTTAAGGCAAATTTGTATCTCAATTTTAACCCTTTGCKTCTTGCTCTTTCACTCAGCTCCACTATGAAAATCTTGACTCCCTCTTCTACCAGGAGGGACCTAAACACACCAATAAACCAAATTTTCCAAATCCCTGCTGCCTCTGAGCCAAACCCCAGCTTTTGGAGGTTAAATAACCCCAGCCTCTCCTCATATAACAGATRCTTCAACTCCTAATTGTTGCAAGGACTCTTAAACTGAAGCAGCAGATGAAGAGCTGTTCAGAGGAGTCCATGAGGTAATAAACAAGAAGAGGTCTCTGGGAGCAGATGGGCTCACCCAAAAGGACCCCACATGTGCAGGGTGTGCAGCGCAGCTCAGGAGGCAGCAGCCAGGCTGGCAGGGGCTCCAGCAGGGCAGGAGTCACTCCCCAGCAGCACCAGCTAGGAAAGAACAGCAACCTGAAACTGCAACCCATTTCAGAGAGCTCAGATACGTGAGGATATCACAGTCTGGGCTGGTGGGTGGGTGGGTGGGTGGGGTGGAGGTGCTGTTCTTATCCCCCAGGCTGGGTTTGAGCAGTGCTGGACACTGCAGGGGTCAGTCAGTCCCTGCTGGGCAGGGTGGACACGGCCAAGGAGCAGCCTGGGGGACAAGGRGCTGTCCCAGCTGTGCCCAGGGATGTCCCAGCCCGTGCAATCCTGCTCAGCAGGAGCAGGAGAAGGCAGRAATGYTGGCAGGGAGGGTGTTTGCCTTCCCCAGTCACCACAGGGTGTGACAGAGCCCCTGCCTGCCCGGGGAAATGGGGAATGAATCCCTTACCTGGCTTCCCTGCCTGGGCAGCTTTGGCTTTCCCTGTTGCACTGTCTGGACCTCAATCTCCCTTTTAACCCCACATTCTGCTCAATCCCACCCCTGGGCAGTGAGGGAGCAGCAGGTGGGGCTCAGTTTCCACCTGGGGTTAAACACAGCAGCTCATCCCCATGAATTCCCTCTTGGAGGCTGGAGAGGAATTTCCCCAGGCACCCCCACACCAGCAGCAGGCCCTGCATGGAGCAGGAATTGTCTCTGCGGGGTCCCTGTATCCCCAGGCATGGATTTTGATCAGCACCAGCTCTTTAWCTTCCCCAAACCAGTATTGCTGCAGGTAAAAGGGAATTTCTCAGAGGCTACCAACCAGCTAAAACACAGGCAACAGGGGTAAGGAGGCTACTGATGGAGTTTTAACTCCTCACCATATCAAAAAAGCAGCTGAAAGAGCAAATGATTGGTGAGCTGACAAAATAACTCATAAGACAAAGCCATTTCAAGTCTTGCAAATAAAGGCTGGTAGTGAAGAGCTGCAGGAGGATGCCATCATTCTAAGTGACTGGCAATGACACTGCAGCAGGAATTCACTGGTGATAGATGCAAAGTAATGCACTCAGGAAAACAACCCCAGCTACAGATACACACACTGATGGCTTCAAAATTAACTATTATCACTCAGGGAGGAGAGCTCAGAGTCCTCACAGTTATTTCCTGCAAATAACAGCTCAGTGCTTAGCAATGCAAGAGCAAAGGGACAGAGAATAAAGCTGCAAACGGGATTTTGCCACTCCATAAATCCATGGTGGGCCTTCATCTGCTGAACAGCACCCAGCTCCCACTGCTCTCAAATCCTGAAGGATTTAAGTCCCACAAAAGGAGACATTCCATCAGGAGGGACTCACCCACTGGAGAGAGCAGAGCCTGGGGTGGAGGGAGGGAGTGAAGGGTGAGCAGAGCAGGCTGCAAGAAAGTGGAAGTGCATTTCCATGTGACACCCAACTAAACTGCCAATTTACTGCTTCAGGGTGTTTGGGGACTTGAGAGAATCACAGAGCGCAGCTGAGCTGGAAGTCACAGAGAGAAACAGAATTGTTAATGCTGGAAAAAAGCCTTAAAAARAAAAGCTTTGAACTCAGCAAATCCATCACCCCAGCAGCACCAGCATGCCCGGCAGGAGCCCAGGCCCCAGTGCCACAGCCACAGGGGTTTTGAGCCCTTCCAGGGCTGGTGATCCCATTCCTGCCCCRTTCCAACACCCCTGCCCCCTTCCCTGAGGCTGGAGCTGGGCTGGGCTGGCAGGGCCAGGGGCTGGTGCCACACAGGGACACCCCAGGAGCTCCCCCAGGGGAACACAGAAACCTCTGCTGGATTTCCAGGCGAGCCAGGGATGGACAGATCCCAGCTGGGAGTGCAGAACAGGATGAGCACGGTGGAAAGGAGAAGCTGAGGTGCTTCAGGCTGGGACAGAGAGGTGGCTGCTGTCGCTTCTGTCAGGATCTGAAGCTGCTGCAGGGATGGGTCAGCACTCAGAGAGGGACCAGGGGGTGTCAGCCAGGAGAATTGCTGTTTGGGGAAGCCACAGACACTTTGCTGCCTCCAGTTCTGTTGCCCTAGATCTGATTGATGGGGCTGGGAACAACATTTTTATTTAGAACTGCAGAAATTCAGTCTCCTCACCTGAAGTGATTTAGGGTTGTGCTCACACTGCGTGGATGAGATGGAGTTTGGGGTGTGGGGGGAGATGAGAGGAGATGCCTGGGCAAAGGGATCGTTCTGGGGTTGTTTTCTCACAAACAAGGACTGTGTGAGGAGCAGTAGGCAAAATGCAATTACACCTGCACCACTGCTGGCCTGATGCACTCAGGATTTCAGAATTTCAGGATTTTGGGAGATCAGATCATCCCCAGGGTCCAGACAACCCACTCACTCTACAAACACAAGTCAAACAAAGAGGAAGGAGTAGACAGAAACCTGCAACCAAAGTGCTGCCAACACCACAGAGATTTAATAAAGCTGGGAAAGAGCTCAACAAAATATCAAAAGAAAAATCGTGCATTAAGTATCAGTTTAATCATAGTCTGCATATCTGACCTTAAGTGTTTTCATCTCTAATTGGTAGTTTCTTCCCACATCTGCTTTTGTGGTGTTAGATGCCTCAAAAATAATTGCTTTTGCTTGTGTTGACATGACACCAGTGATCATTATTTGTGGGTATCACTGCCTGCTAACAGCCAACTTAGGGAATATTTCCAGTCCAGTGATAATTGAGTGCATTTATATCCTGTCCTTTTGTGATAGAAGGGATGAAAAAGAGGAATAGATGCAGCCAAACATGGGCTGGTACTAAGAATTCATAATTCAAATGRATATATCTGCCCAGGCCAGACAGGGACGCTGCAGAAGGGATTCACAGGTTGGAGAGAAACTTTGCAAATTAATTCTCAGCAGACAGGTAACAAAACCAGAAAGAATGCATCTAATGAGAACATGGGGTCAGAGTAACTGAGAGATGGGTCAGTAATCATGACTGAGAGATGGGTCAGTGATCAGTAACTGAGAGATGGGTCAGTGGTCAGTGACTGAGAGATGGGTCAGTGGTCAGTGACTGAGAGATGGGTCAGTTATCAGTGACTGAGAGATGGGTCAGT
>JACDOX010000595.1:160807-172016 GCA_014549065.1 Cardinalis cardinalis
CACTGACCATCCCCTGCACACTGACCATCCCCACTGACCATCCCCACTGACCATCCCGTGCACACTGACCACTCCCTGCACACTGACCATCCACACTGACCATTCCCTCTGCACTGAGCACCCACACTGACCATTCCACTGACTATTCTGTGTGCGGTGACCATCCCCACTGACCATCCCCTGAACACTGCCCATCCCCACAGCCCATCCCATCCCATGCCCCCAGCCCATCCCCACTGACCATCCCCATCCCATCCCATCCCATGCCCGTGCCCATGCCCATGCCCATGCCCATGCCCCCATCCCCTCCCTGTGCCGTTTCCCCTCTCGGGGCAGTGCTGCAGGGCAGGGCTGGGTTGGACATGCAGGGCCATGGGAGCCCCAGAGGTTTCCTTTGGGAGCTCCCAGCCCAGCCCCTGTGCTTGCACAAGGCAGAACTTGGATCACAGTCAGCACTGCCATGGCAACCATCAGGAACAGCGCCACATGGGCACGGAGCAGCGCCGGCTCCCCCCTGTGCTGGCAGCACCTGGGGACCCTGCCCTGCCTCAGAGTGCCCCTCTGCTCCAGCCCTCCTCACAAATCACTCCTGCAGCAAGGAGAACTGCTGCTTGTACACAGCCTCCTTCTCTGGGAGACCTCTTGGAAAACATTCCCTGGTTTTCCATGCCTGTGCCAGCCAGGCTGCACAGCCAGAGCCAGCCCAGCCCTGCCCCTGCTCACTGCGTGGTGCTGGGGACCCCGGGGGACAGGGAAGGGCACTGCTGTGCCCAGGGCATGGCACGGGCAGGAGATGTCACCAGCCTGGCCTGGGATGTGGTGTCAGAATCACAGAACCATGGACGGGTTTGGGTTAGGAGGGACCTGAAAGCTCATCCAGTTCCAACTCCTTGTCATGGACAGGGACACCTCCCACTGTCCCAGGGACACCTTCCCCTGACCCAGGGACACCTCCCACTGCCCCGGGTGCTCCCAGCCTCAGTGTCCAGCCTGGCCTTGGGCACTGCCAGGCATTCAAGGACAGCCTGTGCCACCCTCCCAGGGAACCATTCCTTCCCAAGATCCCATCTAAACCCACTTTCTGTCAGTGGGAGCCATTCCCTGTGTCCTGTCCCTCCATCCCTTCTCCAAAGTCCATCTCCAGCTCATTCCCTGTGTCCTGTCCCTCCATCCCTTGCCCAAAGTCCATCNCCAAAGTCCATCTCCAGCTCATTCCCTGTGTCCTGTCCCTCCATCCCTTGCCCAAAGTCCCTCTCCAGCTCTCTCAGAGCCCTTCAGGCCACAGTCAGTTCACTTCAGAGCATTCCTCAGGCTGAACGCCCCCAGCTCTCCCAGCAGAGCTGCCCCATCCCTCTGCTCATCCTGGAGCCTCCTCTGGACCCGTGCTCCAGGTGACCCTGCCAGAGCAGAGGGGTCTCCAGAAGATCTCCACAGGTCCTTCCAACCCATCCTGGGACTCTGGGATTTCTGATGCAGTGATGAATCTCACACAGTTTTGCTCCAGGAGCTCACTGTTATTCAATTTAATCCATGGACCTGACTCAGTGAAGCAGCAACCTAGGAAAATGGAAAGATGCTCAAGAATTAAATTAACTTGATCACAAAGAGAGGGAAGTGACATTTTGGCTAATGGGTGAAGACTACAATTAAATTGGGAATATCTAACGTCTGAGCTCTTCCCTGCATCGGYGCATTCAAACATGCATCTGAACAAACACAAACAAATTTCTCTGTGTCTTTGCTGTTAAGCTGATCAACCCCATTTGGTGGCTGGGATGGCCTCTGGACCAGCAAAGGCCTCTGAGAGGGAGACAGAGCAGACACAGCTGGTGCTGACTCATGGCAAAACTCCTGCCTGCCTGCACAGAGGACRCTGCAGGCAGCAGGGACACCAGATCCATGGACAGGCATGGGAATGCAGAGATCTCAGAGTCTCTGGGGCTGGAGGCACCTCTGGCACCCCCAGTCCCAGCCCTCAAAGCAGGGCCAGGCAGTGCAGTGGCCCAGGAACAGGCCCAGGAGCTTCTGGATGTGTCCAAGGATGAAAACACCACAGACTCCATGGGCAACTCCATCCCCTGTTTGGCCACTCACATGGGAAACAAAGATGGTATTTCCATTCAAATGGAATTTCCTGAATTTCAGGTTGTCCCCATCACCAGACACCACTGGGACAGCCTGGCCTTTGCTGCCCACCATGCAGGGTGATGGAATCATCTCCTCTCCAGCTGCACCTCCAGCTGTGGGCCCAGCTCTCCTGCCCCCAGAGCCACGAGGAGCTGGCAGTGAGCTCTGCCTGTATTCCCCAATGGAATGCAGGGGCTTCCAAGCCCTCCAAACCTCTGAAGTGCTGCTAAGGAGAACCCAGAGGCCGAACCTGCTGTGAATGGGGTTTTTGTGGAGCTCAGAGATCAAGCTCAGCCCTTCAGCACCAATGAGAGGAGCAGAGCAGCTGCTGGGCTTGAGCYGGGCTGTCCTGCAGCCCTCAGGTAGCAAAGGCTCCTTTAAAGAGCTGCACTTTTGCCTCAGGGGCTCCTGTTCTGCACTTGGACCATTTGTATTTGCAGAGGATAATTGTAGCTGCGGGCTTCACTCATCTGTCAGCACCCTGTACCAGAGCTCAGCAAAGCTGAGGCCACCAGCCAGGAACAGCACTGGTGCTGAAGGGGCAGGGAGCTCTGCCAGCCTCTGCCAGGGTGAGGGGGATTATCTTCCCATGGAAATGAAGGATTGGGAGGCTTTCTGCTGTTCTCTCTCATGAAATGAGTCATTTATGAAAAACGATGAGCTGAGGAACTTTTCCCAGCGTGGTTTTGTCTTTGTTTTGCCTCCTGTGGCGTCAGAAGGCACCAGGACTGAGAGGAAGTGGCCCTAGGACAGCCCTTCCCAGCAGAGCAGTGATCCTGCTCCTGTCATCCACCAAAAACCTCCCAAACCTCGTTCCCTGGCTCGTTAATGCTCCAAGTATGTGACTCTCATTATGACTGGTCCMAATCAAGGCCCAGTAATGAGCCACRKGTGAAAAAGCCACSCAGATGATCCCCTCAAGTGCTTGTCCTGGAGAACGTGGGTGTGAGGAGCTCTGCTCCACGTGAGCTGAACTGAGCTGTTGGTCAGGGATGATAAAATACAGAAGCAAAGCTAACAGTTGCTTTTTGTCTGCTCAAAAACAAATGGGAAGCCTGGGTATAACTGTGCTGTGGGTGGGATACAGCCTTCAAATAATGAGTTTAATTAATCTGGGTAAAATTACCCTGAGATCTGCTCTGGCCTCTCTTTTATTATTAATGCAATGATCCACAAATCCTGTGGCACTTTCGTAAATTGAGTCATCTGTGTCATTCCAGATCTTGTACAAACACTCCCGGAGCTGTTTGTGAGGCATTTGTCACCAAAGCCTCTCAGGAAAGATCTTGCTAGRTAAACCAAACGGCAAATAGTGAGCGATGGCAGAACCCAATCACCCCATCCCACCCCTCCRTGGCAGGGACACCTCCCATGGTCCCAGCCTGGCCTTGGGCACTGCCAGGGATCCAGAGACAGCCCCAGCTGCCCCGGGCACCCTCCCAGGGAGGAATTCTCCTCACTGAGCCTCCAGCGTCTGCCTCACCTCCTACTGATTGCTCTGACCACCAGAGAAGATGGGAATGGGTGCAGTAAAAACCCTTCAGGCCCCCAGTGCTTGTCTGTTAGCACTGAAACAGCMCATGGAGCCTGGCACTGCTGACAGATCCTTTACAGCAGCACGCCAGCACTGTAGAAAATAACTTTTCACTCTGCATTACTGAACGGCTCAAAAAGCTGCATATTTCCATCTGCACCACCTCAAAGGCAGAGGCCAGGATTGCAGCCCTCTGCATATTAAAAGCTCTAGAGCAGCTCAGCATTGTTTACCTCAGAGGGAGCTTGCAAAAAAAAAAAAAGCAAAAATTAAGATCAAAATATCAAGGATATTTAATTTCAATTCATAACCAGGCCTGAGGGCTCAGATCAGGGCTCAGAGCTTTGTCTTAATCTAATTTTATGCAAACAATTCAGTGATAATGAAAGTTTACATAATCCACATCAAGGAAATCAGAGGGGTTCCCAAAAGCTGTAATGAGAGCTGACATCACCGAGTGCACACCAGCAAACCCAAACCCTCCCTGGATGAGCAGCTCCAGAGAGCACCTGGCACAGGCACAGCTCCCCACACGCCCCCGAGGCTCTGAGGAGTCTTGTGGGGCTGGGATGGGAGCTGGCAGCATTTCCCCAGTTTGGGATGCTCAGGGGTGTTGATGCAGGGCGTCCTCAAGGTAGGGAATAATGAGCTCTGACCCCCTGATTCAGGAGGCTGAAAAAAGTATAAAGCTTTATTAAGCTATACTATATTACACTAATACTGTATTATACTATAATAATACTATTATATTATTAATAATAATAACATCACTATTATTAATATTATAGTATTATTTAGTATAATATATAAGAATATATTATTAATAATTTAGTTAATAATAATATTTAATAATAATAATAATAATAATAATAATAATAATAATAATAATAATAATAATAATAATAATATTTAATAATTATAATAAATTATATACTATACTAAATAAATACTAAAGAAAAACCCGTGACTGTCCCCAAAAGTCACAACACAGCTTTGACCCCATTGGCCAATCAATCAAAAAAAACCCTCGCCAGTGTCCAAGTAACAAATGCCTCTCAGTGACCAATCTCCATAACACATTCCACGTGTGCAAAAACAACAGGAGCAGCAAGTAGAGATAAGAATTGTTTTCTCTTCTCCCTCTGTGCTTCTCACTGCCTTCCCCAGGAAAAATCCTGAGAGGGAATTGTGTCTCTGCCTTGCCTAGGAAAAATTCTGGGAGAGAGAATTATGTCTCTGCCTTTCCCAGGAAAATCCTGGGAGGGGGAATTGTGTCTCTCTGTGTTCAGAGTGTGTGAATAGCACCCAGGGGAGGCAGCCCCACTGCAGAGCTCCCCCGTGCTCTCTGAGGGGCAGGGGATCAGCCCAGGGGCTCCCAGAACAGAGCTCTTCATTCAGTCATGGAGCAAACAAAGGCACGGGGAAGTGTGGAACAGGTTCCTGCACTGCACACCTGTCACAATCCACTAGTGCTAGCTAGTGATGGTTCCTTACCTGATCTCAGAGCGCAAAAACAACACAGAGGGGATTTCAGCACTAATAAACCAAYTGCAGTTTRCCCATTCTTCTCCTCCTGGAGGAGGTGTGGCATTGTATTCAGSAAGCAGAGCATAAAATTCAGCTTCACCTTTTGCACTGAGGTTTTCAGTCATTTTGTGAAGGGACCAAAACCACGACAGGGAGGTGCAAACTCRAGTTAGACAATCTCACAGCCTTTGCTGTGCTCCCCTTTGCTTCCCTGGGTAGGTGAAGACACAAAATCTTCCTGGGAGGCTCTGCCTGGTTCCTTCAATTTGTCCCTTCCTTCCCAGACAGTCCAGATACACACACACACTGAAATGGCTCTTTTGCGAGGGGACCAAAACCACAACAGGGAATACTGATTAAAGTTTCACAACCACACAGCTCTTGCTGTGTTTCCCCTCACTTCCCTGGGCAGGTGAAGGGACTAATCTGCCTTGTTTAATTTCTTCCAATTGCCCACCACCAGTTCCAGAGGAGAARCCCAACCTGACAGAGCCTGATCCCAGGCAGAGGTGGCTGCTGGGGACACWCAGGTGACACCAGGAGGGGACACCAGGCTGGGAGAGGGGCAGCACTGGCCCCCAGCCCCTTACCTGGAGGATGACCCAGTGTCCCTCCTTTGCAGCCACGTCCAGAGCTTGTTCAGCCACCACCTCCTGGCCTTGTCCAAGGGAAACGTTGTGCAGGTTCCCGTGGTTGAAGGTGTAGCCCAGCTTCCTCCCTGGGAGGGAACAAGGAGTGAGTGCAGGTACCAAACCCTCACACAGGAGCTGTCACACTCCTGATATCCCTTCTCTTGTCACCACTCCTTGCCCAAGTGCTCACCCAGCAGCAGCTTCCCCCAAACTCTTTTAATTACAGTGCAGCATCCACACAAAGGCACCTTATTACGAAGTGCTTCTTGTTTAAAGAACATTATTCCCCTGCAAYCTGGTGTAAAAACACATTTTACAGCGATAAGAAATTAAAATCTTTTCCTGCTGATCAGCCGGGCTGTGAACATCCACAGTGGGTGGGGAAAAGCCCCTGCAATGGCTGGGTGCAGCAGCTGGGCTTGGAGAGGGCAGCTGGAATGAGATCAGATCCCTGGGAGCTTCCTCAGGCAAGGCCTCTCAGGCGTCTGGGGCTTGCAGAGCAGAGAGAAACCCTCCAGGTTTCTCAGCAAAGCCCATGGGAAGGGGTGGTTTGGGACAGATCCAGTGTCCCTCCAGGGCAGGCTCACTGCAGTGATGGGAAGGGAAATCCCAGCTGATGTTTATCATTTATCACTCATCCCCTGCCTTGGGGTGGTGCCCTGGCTCTGGGATGTGACCGTGCTCACAGGGGTCTGAGGATGAGGGAAGAGAGGAGGATCTGACTCCATGTTCAGAAGGCTTGATTTATTATTTTATGATATATATTATATTAAAACGATACTAAAAGAATAGAAGAAAAGATTTCATCAGAAGGCTGGCTAGGAATAGAATAGCAAAGAATGATAACAAAGGTTTGTGGCTTGGACTCTCTGTCTGAGCCAGCTGGGCTGTGATTGGCCATTAATTAGAAACAACCACATGAGCCAATCCCAGATGCACCTGTTGCATCCCACAGCAGCAGATAACCATTGTTTGCATTTTGTTCCTGAGGCCTCTCAGCTTCTCAGGAGGAAAAATCCTAAGGAAAGGA
The DNA here is from genome assembly GCA_014549065.1 of Cardinalis cardinalis. NCBI lineage: Eukaryota > Metazoa > Chordata > Aves > Passeriformes > Cardinalidae > Cardinalis > Cardinalis cardinalis. The sequence continues at coordinate 167,658 of JACDOX010000595.1, forward strand.
YTTTCCATGAAAGATGTCTGCAACACCGGGATTTGCCCCATCKCTGTGATTTTCCCTTCTCTAGGAACCCCACATCCCTGCCATTCCCTGCCCTGCAGCTCCTCCTGTCCCTCCACTGGTCTCTGATGATCCTTCAGCCTCCCCTGGTCCCTCTGGAGCACCCCAGTRGCTCAGATCATTTCTGTGCTCATGGCTGCAAATCTCCTGGCCAGGKTTTGGGTCTGTCCCCCCCAGACAGAGCTCACTGCTGCTCCTCTCACAGCACAACCASCTCTCCCTGCTGTGTGCACCTCAGAAGAAAAACCCAATGTGTGCTGCAGGAGGGAACAGCCCCACAAACATCCCCAGGATGGGTTTGGCTCAGCCAGGGAGCCAGGACTCATCCCCACAGGGATCCCTGGGGATTGCCCACACTTATCTCTGCATGCAGGTTTGCCTTCCTGCAGATGGTGTGCCCTGAATTCCCAACTCCTGCCAAAAGCAGGCAAATTTCAGAGAGAAACAAAGACAAGATTTGTCTTGCAAGGCTTAGGAACCATCTCGTGGTACAGGGCWGGGAACAGATGGCCATGAGGAGAACCAACCCCCAGACCCCAGCTCTCTGCTGAGCCTCAGCACAGCTTCCCCTGGGACACAGCTCTCCACACATTTCAGAGCTCCCAGCTCGCTTTCCCACCATCTCTGGCTGCTGCCAGCTTTCAAAGCTGCTGATTTCCTCCTCTGCCTTCAAGTTCCTCTGCCTGGAGAGGGGATGGGGCAAATCGGAGAGCCAGGCTGTCRCAGACATCTTTTATGGAAAATCCTTTCCTTCGGGTTTTTCCTCCTGAGAAGCTGAGAGGCCTCAGGAACAAAATGTAACCAATGGTTATCTGCTGCTGTGGAATGCAACAGGTGCATCTGGGATTGGTCTCATGTGGTTGTTTCTAATTAATGGCCAATCACAGCCCAGCTGGCTCGGACACAGAGTCCAAGCCACAAACCTTTGTTATCATTCTTTGCTATTCTATTCTTAGCCAGCCTTCTGATGAAATCCTTTCTTCTATTCTTTTAGAATAGTTTTAATGTAATATATATCATAAAATAATACATCAGCCTTCTGAAGCATGGAGTCAGATCCTCATCTCTTCCCTCATCACAGGCACACCAGGGCACCACCCCAGGCCAGGGGATGAGTAATAAATGAACATCATTGTTATTTCCATGGCAGGGGGGTATCAGTGAGCCTGCCCTGGCAGTGCCAGCYCTGCTCCCTCCTTGCTGGCTGCAGAGGGAGGGGATGGGCACTCAGGGAGGGCACAAAGCCCTTCAGCCCAGCAGTGTTTGCTGCACAACCCTCCCTGGGGTGCCAAGGAAAGCTCCCATGGGTGGGCAGCATCTGCAAGAAGCTGACTTCCATTCACAGGAATTATCCTGCACTTTAATAAAACCTAATGAAGGACAGAGAAAYACTAATAACAAACAAAACCCCATGAGGCAGTTGGAAGGCCAGTGCAGCTGCTCTGTGGCAGTGATTTTATTTCATTTCTTCTCTTTTTTGCCTTTTCTTGCTGTAATTTTTCTGGCTGGCTAACCCCAGGTGCTCAGCTACACTCATCTTTACAATTCCAATTAAAGCACTCATGGCTTRATTTTAGTGCTTCATTTCCCGTACAAGGAAATAACAGGGAGAGACAGGATCACCAAGGTGGCTCCAAAGGGAAGCCAGGATCACCACAGGAGCTCCCTTTGGGGGTGTTCCTTCAATTTCCAGAAATGGCACCTGGTCTGGGGGCAGAAAGAGCCTGAAATGCAAAGCTAAGCCCAAGAATCCCCCAGAATGAGCAAAGTTTAACAGCTCTGGCAGCTGCTCCTGGCCAGGGTGGTAAAAGCTCACTCAAACATTATTTTGGGTGCATTATGGAGAGGAAAAAGAATGCACAAGTCATTGTGCCAGCCTGGATGATGYTTTGTCCTGTCCAGCCCCAAAGGCATCAGACTCCTCTGCTCCAGAGGGACGTTCAGGCTGAAAATGAGAATTTTTCCAGAGTGGAGCCAAGACCCAGAGTAAATTCCACACAAGGGCAGCTTTGGAGCACAGCAGTGGCTGCAGCCATTGGGGACAGGGGCATCAGTGCCTTCCCAAGGGAGGCATCTCACAGAAGGCCCTTTGCCTGTGGAGCCAGCTGACAGCTCCACAGCTGAGCATCCACATGGAAATCAGCTCAGGAAGGATGGCAGGAAAGCTGGAGACTTTGCCACAAAGCAGCAATCTGTTACAGGGAGCTGTTGCTTATTTTCAGTGATCATAAAAGCACGGAATAGCAGGTTGGAAGGGACCTCAAGGGTCCTCTGGTTCAACCTTTCTTGGCAACAAGCATCTGACAGCGTGTGAGAGATCTCTGACGTAGATTACAGGTTGTGCATAAACCCAGCTGAGAGACCCCGTGAACCACACTGGGAGTCCAGGCAGGGCAGGAAAAACACAAGTTTAATTTAAACTTCAGATGAAAATCCAAAAAAAACTTTAAGGAAAACAATAAAACCAAAGCAAAATCTCATCGCATCCTCTCACAATTATCTATTTTTAACAAATTACTTCATTATCTACAAAGAGATGAGGGAAAAAAAACCCAAACAAAACAGGCATGTCGTGCTAAGATAATAATGCAGCAGAGAARTAGCAATGCTGTGCTGTGCCTGGGGACAGGATTGATTTACCATGTTTCTCCACATCCTTCAGTGGGTCCACTCCTGGGGACAGGATAAAAAACATGGGGGTGCCAGGCCCTGATTCCTCAAAGGTCGTTGCAAAATCCAGGGATCTCCCCACCACGTATTTGCTGCCCAGCTTTTCTTCTACAAAATCTCTGCCAGACAGAAAAAAAAAATTAAAAAATTGCCACTTTGTTCAGAAAATGCAGATTCCCCTGCAATTAATCAATTAATTATGATGGAATCCCAGAATGAAGGTTTCAGGAGACTCCCAAGGTTATCAGGTGTGACCACTGTCAAGCACCACCGTGTTCACCATTAACCATGTCCTCAAGTGTCCCATCCACAGGTCTTTTGAGCACTGCCAGGGGTGGTGCCAGGGTTTGAAAATCATTCAGCTGGAAAAGTTTTCCCCTAATATTCAATCTAAACCTCTCCTGGTGCAACTTGAGGCTGTTTTGTCTGGTCCTGTCCCTGTTCCCTGGAGCAGAGCCTGACCCCTCAGTCARGAGCTGTGCAGAGCCASAAGSTCCCCCTGATCCTCCCTTTCYCCAGGCTGAGCCCCTTCCCAGCTCCCTCAGCCTCTCCTCATACGACTTGTCCTGCAATTAGTTTTCACTTTGATCCTTCAAATGATTGAGAAACTGACATCAGGAAAATGAGCAGGAAATAATCGTGGAGAGGCTCTGTCGGCTGGGCTGTCCCGCAGCAGCAACGCCTGGTGCTCTGTGCAGGGCTGGGATGCCACAGCAGCTCCTGGCAGACAGGGAAACAGGAAGGGAGAGCAGTGGGAGCTGCACTCAGAAGCACAATACAAGCACTGACTCGGGAGTCTCAGGAGGAGAGAAATGAGTTAAGGTACAAGATCCAAGCACCTGCCACGTGTTGTGCAAGCCAAGCAGCCTTGCAGAGGAAGCAGCCATCCACACAAAGTCCAGATGATTTACACAATTGCTTTGATCTGCAAAGCTGAAAGGGAAGAGCTCTAAGAATGTCTGGAGCATGGAGCCTTAGCATGAGAGTGACAAGGGAAAATTCAAAGGAGTGAACAGGGAAAAAGGCTCAGCTCCACAGCAGCTGCTGGAACAGAGCACGGTGCGTGGAGAATGTTCTGGCTGGATTCCCCCAGGGTGAGCTCCTGACATCAGTGCTCTACAAAAAGAGAGACACTGAACACTGATTCAAAGGTACCAATGTTATATTCAAACCCCAGAAATGCTGCTGCAGCTCAGATGGATTACTCAGGCCTTTTGAAGGCAGCCAAATTCTTTCTAAGAGAGCTGAGAACYTCCTTCAAGGACTGGTGAAAGGCAGTTGGAATAGAAATGCCTAAGGGATTGCAATTAAAAAAAATTAAAAAAAAGCTTCCACATTTTTGGTACCTCTCCTTCAAGAAGATTTTTCTGTTCAGGGTCAAGATTTGATTGAAATTTTTCTGTTCAGGGTCAAGATTTGGTTGAAGATTTTTCTGTTCAGGGTCAAAACTGCTGCTGGAAAGGCTCAGGTCAAAAATTTTAACCAAGTCCATCAGATTTAAGGTCACAACACTCTTGTTCTACTTCACATCTCAGCTCTTTGAAACAGTGCCTTGGGGACTCAGAAACACAAGGTGCTACAAGAAGCTTTTTTGCTGATGTTCTTCAATAAGATTGAAGGGGAAAAGAGATT
>JACDOX010000596.1:0-42801 GCA_014549065.1 Cardinalis cardinalis
AAGAAAAGAAAAGAAAAGAAAAGAAAAGAAAAGAAAAGAAAAGAAAAGAAAAGAAAAGAAAAGAAAAGAAAAGAAAAGAAAAGAAAAGAAAAGAATGAAAAGAATTTTGCCGGTTAGGAACCGAGAACTAGCAACCAAATTCAAGTTTCTGGAATTACCAGTTAACAGCTACAATACAAAAGCACCGAAGAAGTAATGCTTTATTTTGAACCCTGAGGACAAGAGTATTTCAAATCGATATTTAGAAAAGTTTCATATATCTCAAAGGTATTCCAAGAGTCAGCAACACCCATCACTCACTGGAGGCAGTTTTTAGTGTTTCCTCTAGGACCACGCAGTTCTTTTTCTCTGTTTCAGTAGCTCCTGGAATTACAAGGTTAAGGGAACAGTTTTCTGTCTCTGTTTGTTTCACCCTGATTTTTGACACTGTAGGAACTGTAAAATCAGTGCAAATGGACACAACCAAGTTAGGAAACCTACAAAAAACCTTTGAGGTACCACTATAAGCCTTCTGTGGTTCAAATATCTCAAGTTTCATGTGCGTCTTAAAGGGCTTTAACTGTTTTACTGAAGGCATATTTTATTCCTCTAGCTGAAATTTTGGTGGGCCAGGAATTTTGCCTACTAAGAATGTTGTGGAGATTAATTGCATTATGAATATTCTACTGAAATTAATTCACAGAAATGTTGGTTTTAACTAGAAATGATGTTAGGGTGACTTATTCTACTGTACTAGCATTTAGTGGTCCTTTCTATGAACATAGTCCCTCCAGCTTATTTTTTTACTAACATGGGGTTTTTTAATGGTCTTATATTACAGAGACAATACTTTTTTTTTTTTTTGGCTAGCACCAATTTTTTGGCTAGGCGAATAACAAGCAATGTTTATCAGTTTTCTCTTTTTTTTCTTGTTTCTCCTTTGTTTCACCTCTTGCTTCTACTTTTTATTCCTTCTCCTGTTGTTTTCTTCTTAGCTGAAGTCCTTTTCATCTTATCTGAGCAGCTGTTTTATATTCTTAAAATATTATTCTATTTATATCGCTCCTCTTAACCTTCTATAGACACTTCTTGCTGCGCAATTTTTCAGAAAATGCTGGCAGTGAGAGAAGTGAAAAACTCAAGTACAGATCTCCCTTTTAATTCTTCTAATTACTCAGGCAAGATTTAGAAATCATATATTTTAAGGCCAGATTTACCTTCCCTTTTTGAGGTAGAAGGAAATTGCATGTATGTATGGGAATATATTAAGTATGGGAATGAAGCATAAAATAGTTAACAAATAGGATTGTTAATGATTTGTTGACTTCAAATCAGAGACCAGATCAAAATGCAGTTTTGGCATTTCCAAATCTATGATATAGGGCAGTTTCAAAGATCATTCCTTCTCCCGAGGAAGATCAACAGTTCAAGGCACTGTAGAAGTAGGCAGGTAACCTCATTCATTGGCTTCTGTGTCTTGAGAGCTTTTGTTAAGCAAGCCACTGATGCAAGTTAGAAAGCCATTGCCTAAAAAATGAAGATGAGATACTTAATTCTAGCTTTGACCTCTTCAGAGGTCATTGCATAACAGAATTTGAATCTCAAGGGTGACAGAGCAATAAAACCTCTGGCTTGCAAAATATTAAGGGAGTAAATGTTCCTTTGCTGACAAGGCACTGAAAAAGATGATTTGGTTTGGCTTTTGGTCTAGAAATTCAGACTACACAACTATATGTCTTTGTTCCAAGAGCTACGTTCTACTTTTTGTCACTTAAATCTTTATAAGGACTTGTGAGATATTATCTGCCATTTATAGGGAACCAAAAAATATATCAGATTTATTTTCTCTTACTCTTCTTATGGTTGAAAAAAGCAAAGCTAAAATTTCAGTATCACTTCCGATACTGTGAATTTGGAGGCATGTAACTTGGGAATTTGGTAGGCCTCCGAATTACAAAATTATCTTGGCAAAATTAATATGCTTGTGAATGGATTTGATAATTGTATTCAGAAAAAAATATTACTGCTTGAAATAACTGAATTCAACATTAAATAAAGGTTGGTTTCACTAATTAATGTTATTGAGCAAAGACTGCAGGAAATTAGGTTGGCCTTCCATTGGCCTCTTATTAAAATTGTAAGGAAGTAACCTTCATCTTATTGTTCATTTGATTTCTAACTAATGAGATTGGCCTTGGAGCTGGAACTGCCCTTTTGAGTAGCTATATTTGAAAATCATACTGATGATATCTTTTCTTATTTCTGAAATCTAAAATCGTACATCCCTGTCATTTACATTTTTAGAAAATAATATAGTGTTATCTTCAGCAATAAGCAGGTCAGCTACATCAGGAGAAATTCCCATTGAGTATAGGATTTTTTTATCTATCACAGGTTTAATTTTATATTTATGTATGAATTTGAAGTTAGGAGAGGGTGGTATTGGAGTTTGAAGGTTTCTAGCTAAGAGGTAGAACGTGATACTCTTTCTCTATCAGAGGTGTTATCATTAATTCACCTTGGAAATTTCTAATGTCTGAAACCCCTTACATTTTCGGTTATAATTCCACAAACTAGCAAGACATTTGGGGTAGGAAGAGAGGAACGTGGGACAGGACAGAGAGATTAATCTTGTTTGGGAATCTCTTTGACAGGATCCCCTGGAAACTGTCATGGCAGGAAGAAGATGTCAACCATCACAGCACAAGAACAATACACAATCTGTGGACAGAAAAATCAATAAAAATTGAGAATACAATGGGCACAGACAAAAATGGCCACTCCATGAGCAGCCCAAGAAAGCAATGTCTTGAGCAATTCCCAATGCCAAAAATCCAAAACTCAGCTGGAGGTGAAATAAGCAAAGGAGGTCAACAAGATGGATTTCTGTAAGTAGCAAAGATAAGGCTGAGGAAAAGGGAAGCTTGTGATACACTGGAGTGGAGTGTCCTTGTCCTTCCGACAAGGAATTTACAGGATACCCTTTTTCCTGCCAAGAGCTGCCTTCCAGGACCCTGCTCTCTGAGCCTCCTCTCAGGGTCTATCAGATGAAGGCAGTGCTCATATGAAAGGGAGGTCAAAGCAGAGAACACTAAGCTCACTAAGATACACACACATCCATGGGATGCACCCAATGTTGATAAAAGCGATGTCTGGAGTCACTGTGGGAATGCCTTCAAAATGTAGCGGCAATAGCTTACTTTTTACTGTGAAAAGATAGCCTCATATTCAAGAAGGGCAAGAGTCACAAGATTATCAGCCTCTCCTCAATCCCATCCAGAGAGAAAATGAAAAAAAAGATCCTTCTTAAAGCAGTTTCCAAACCCAGGAATACAATGTTAGGAACAACCACTGGTTTTGTCAAGGCTGAATCTTGCCTGACCAACTTGATTAGTCACAGAGTTGAGAAAACTGACTGTATTGATATAGGGGAACTGCTGATGTCATATATCCTTCACAGGGCCTCCAACATGGTCTGTTCACCCTTGGTAGTGTTTTCGGAGGACTATATCAGATGGAGCTCCTCTAAGTAGCACAAAGATCACTCCTGCTATGGAGGAGCCACGGGTACACAGATGGAAGAAAATGTTCCAGAGATTGTGGGATCTGATAGGGAAAGAGGTACAGCATGAAATCAGAGTGCTCATAGGGCCCAAGACAGTGCACTGGTCAGGATGGAGCAGCCAGCCAGGCTCAGAGGTGTCCAAGCCACTGCCTGAAAAGTGCAGAACTGTAGTGTTTTGTGGGATATGGAGCACATATTTCCTGTAGACTCTGAATATATTATAAATCATATATATATAGATATTTTAAGCATCACATCTGTAGGTATTTTGAATGGGATGGAAACTGAGGAAGTTTTTGGAGTCATCCTCAGTTTCCTCTTGTGGGTCACCATTTAGAAATTATCAAGGCAGGGCAAGCAGATTCTTTCTTGCTTCTAACATCATATCCTGGTCCTGAAAAGCCAAGAATCAAAATCATCAGAGCCACTTTACTCCCTGTACCTAACAGAATGTCTTCACAGGGAATCCTAAAGGCCTTTGAAATCATTAGAGTTTCATTTGAATTGTGTTAGTTGTAACAGAGTAGGTTTGGCTTGAGTATCCTGGTGGATTTCTGCTCTCCTGGTCTTGTATATGTGGGACTGCTGCAGTTTCCTATTCCCAGTGAGGTACAAATGAGACTGGTTCCAAAAAGCAGAACCACACCCAGGAAAAACCACACAAGGCCAGCCACAAAATTAAGGACAGGTGTACATTTATCAGCATTCACCTGAACATGAACTGTATGGATGGCACAAACACAATCCTTCTATAATCATAGGTATGATATGAATTCTCAACTACCGTTTTCGAAGACACAAAAAATATAATTTGGTCAGCCAAAACAAGCCCAAAAACCCAAAACCAAAACAAGCAAACAAACAAACAAAAACCCTTTATAAATTGAGGAGGACTAATTTAAACAGCAAGAATCCTCTTTGATTTTATATTTCTTTTCCTGGTTTCTATTTGCTACTCATAACAGACACTGAATTGACAAAAATAATTCCACTTAACATTTACTAGTCAAATGAGTGATCTCTTTAATTTTATAATGTTGTAAATTATCAACATATGGGAAATGAGAGCTAAAACAGCATATAGAAAACATATTTTTCCACAAAAGAAAACACAGCTTTACTTCAACACACTTTTTGGAACAAAATAAATTTGTTGCTTTCTTTTCCTCAGCCTTTCCTGATAAGAATGTCCAAAAGACAAATATTTAACAGTCCTGGGACCCTGAGACTAGAAGGGAAACCTGGAACAGAGAAGAGCTTTGTAGAGGAATATAAAAAAGTCAAGAAATGTTTAGATAAATAAAAGGGTCACAGATGTGGGCTTGCTGATTCTGAGAAAGAGATTACTCAGAGGAATTTGTGGAGAAAGCGAAGAAGATGGAGTCAGACTCCTCTCAGTGAGGCCCAGTGATAGGACATGAGGCAATGTGTACAAGCTGAAAAAAAGTCTTTTTAAAGTGATCAAACACTGACAATTTGTCAAGATGGGTTCTGGAGTCTTCATCCCTGGAAATATTCAAGCTCTGATTGGACACTGGCCTAGGCAACCTGCTGTGGGGATCCTCCTCTAGGCATGCAGGACTGGACCTAATGAATTTGGGTGTCCTCCAGTCTTGACCATTCTGTGGCAGAATAACTGTTTTATACTATCACAGCTTTTAAAATTTTGTTGCATTGCTAAAACACTTTCTTTGCATATATGTGACTAAAAAACACAGCATAATGAACAGTTATAATTGTGATTTGGAATTTCTAACCTTGCTCACATGAAGCAGAATCTCAAAATGAATTAAATTTTTACTTTTAGTGGTATTTTTGTAATAGAAGTGGCAATGGAAAAAAACCATATGGTAGATCCAGTTTTAATTCAGCTCGTACCACTCAGTTTTCCGCTCAAAATGCAAGTCCAGTTCATTCCATTAATCAGTAGCAACTCTCAGTTTGATGCTTCTTGAATTCAACCTGGACAGGTTCTCCACAAGTTGTTTGTACAATACCTGATACAATATGAAATATAAGAGGAAATTTTTAAAATAAGATTAAAAACTAAATTAATAATTATTTTGTCTGTTATATAAAGAAAAAACTATCCCCAAACAACTGAAGATATTTAATCAGTTGAACGTTTCGTATGTGTGGGAATACAATATTTTAATGGAGATGTGTATCAACGCAATTCACCTTGCATAAATTATTTCTCTTTTGTTTAGCTTTCTCTTCAGAAATATTTTTTCAGATAAAAGATAATTTCAGATAAAAGATAGTTACTCTTTTGGAATGGTTTGTTCAAATGTAAGAGTATTTGCTACAAACATTTCAGGAGAAAATAAAGTTTAATCACTTCTCTGAGTCTCACTGGAACAGAGATCTTTCTCAGAGACCTTCTGGAGTCTCCTTTAACAGAGATATTAAAAGGCCATCTTAACACAGTTCACCTGAGCAGGAGAGTTAGACAAGATGACCTTTATAGGTGACTTCCAAATTCTAGCATTTCACACACAGGAAATAAATTGAATGTGATAAATTCCCATCATGATATATATTTACAGATCTGCTTGCCACATGGTCTTTGCTTGCCCAGAACACAGTGAAAATTTTTGTGATATGTTATATTGTAATTTCTGATAGAAATTACGAGACACCTACTAGCTAAGAAATGTGTATATATACGCATATGTAAACACATATATATGCACATAACTATGCATATATATACATATACATACACAGACACACATATGTGTATATGCACACATATATATACATTATAATGTCTATATATAGATGGTAAATAAATGTCTACAAATATGCCAATTAAAGCCATTATGTTCTTTGGCATTATCGAAGATATAACCAGTTCTAATTATCATGGCTGTTGACAAAGGAAGAGTTTCATCACACATGTGATTTTCTCCTCCCTTGTTTTCAGTCCTTTGGCTTGCCAAGCCCTTCCAGATGTATGGAAATGGAAATGGAAATTTCCTGTGCAGAGGTACTAATTTTTCTGTAAAGCACCAGTCAGGGAAATCCAAATGCCTGTTTAGAGTCTCCTTTAAAAAGAAAGAAAGAAAGAAACAAACAAACAAACAAAAAACTCCAACAAAAACTAAACCAAACCAAAAACAAACAAAAAAACCAAAAAAACCCCCAAAAAACCCACTACAACAAAAGCTGTCATATCTTGCAGTAATAGATATGAGTTTTTTCTAACATAATTTCAGTCGCCAGAGGAAACCTGACCTGCTGGTCAGTAGAAGCAAAGTGAAGTTGTTAAAAAAAAATGTGTGTACAAATTTTGAAAAATTTATGAGAGGCCACAAAGAAAGCAATTTTCTTATATGAAACCTTTTTTCTTATTTATTTTTAATAACTTAAATTTTTTTGTGGGTCTTCTTTTGTGTTTGGTTTTTTTTTTTCTGGTTAAGACTCCTAGGCTTTTTTTATTAACAGTAATGTTAAAACATCTGACCATCTGTCTGGCAACTGTAAAACTTTTCTGTCTGTGTCATCATAAATGCTGTCCCAAGTCAGAAGTACAATGATGCCCCCAAGTAAATTGGCGCAAAAGTTTGAAGATAATAATGTGCTTTAGGCTTATACTGAGTTAGGAATAAGGAAATACTTTGAGTGAGAGTTCTGAGTCTCTGAATTCCATAAGCCAAAGTGCAGTGGAAAAAGAGTGACATTTCATAGAGTCTTAGACTACTCTGAGCTGGAAGTGACCCACAACAGTCATTGAAGTCCAGCTTCTGACGTGCCATGGCATGCCAAAGAGTCATTCCATGTGCCTGAGAGTATTGTCCAGATTCTTCTTGAACTCTTTCAAGTTGGTGTCATGACTACTTCCCTAGGAAGCCTGTTCCAGTGTCCAACCACCCTCTGGTAAAGAAGCTTTCCCTAACATCCAACCAAAACCTGTCCTGACAGAGATTTACTCCATTTTCTCAAGTCCTGTCACTGGTTACGAGACTGAAGAGATCAGTCCCTGCCCCTCCATGCCCCTCACAAGTAAGCTGTAACTGCAGTCAGGTCTCCCCTCAGTTTTCTCTTCCCCTGACTGAACAGGGGAAGTGACCTCAGCTGCTCCTCATATTGCTTCCCATCTAGACCCTTCAACATCTTCCTAGCCCTCCTTTGGACACTCTCTAATAACCTAATGTCTTCCTTATACTTTATACTTCTGGCACCCAGAACTGCCCCCAGTACTCGAGGTGAGGCTGCCCCAGAGCTGAGCAGAGCAGGACAATCCCCTCCCTTGCCTGGCTGTGATGCTGTGCCTGATGCACCCCAGGACACAGGCGACCCTTCTGGCCAATTAGGACAGAATTAGAACAATATCCCAGAGGAAAAAAGTTATTAATTTAATTCAAATAACTGTGATGAACATCCATATTGCTTTGAAAATATTGTTAACACTTGGAAAAAAAGATCAAATTCAATAATCTTGGCGCCTTATAGTGTCTAGAGAGAGTTAAAAGAATAAAGTAGGTAGTTATATAAAGGTCTGCAACAGATACACCATGAGCATTGCAAAAGCCTCTCACAGACTGCATCCAAGATGGATGATGCTCATGAGTTTCTCAGACAGATATAAGTTTGGTGTATTTGTATATCAGAGGTTAATTGTCCAATTATAAATTCGAGTAATAAAGTCATATTTCCCTGGTTTGCTTCTTCCCCCCAGTTCACTTTTGTTTATACTTAGGGCCTGAGGCAGATGATGTTGGTTCTCAGGCCAGGAAGAATTGTTTTTCTGACCAAAATGTGAAGAGAGCTTCCTAACACTCTATAAGGAGTTCAGAGTTGTACACTAATGCAGTACAGGATCTGAAAAATATAAAAGCTAAAAATTAAGATATCACTATTTACTTAAAAACAGGTGAAAAAGGTAGTTTGGAAAGACTTCCAAAAGCAGTACATTTATGCAAATAACAATTGTGTATTTGGATTTTTTTTAAGTGTTTGTTTCTTATATTGGCAATTTTACACTTTCTTAGTTCTTATTGACCACAATTGAATATGAAACTAGTAGTTTTGAGCTGTCTTCTTCCACATAGATTATTTTCTTAATTACTGTGGGATTTCTTTTTTTTTATTTTATTTCTGCCTTAGTTTGGCAAAATACAGATCTTTTTTTCTTTTCTTTTCATACACTTTTTAAGTACAAGGTAAACCTCAATTTTCTGAACATCTTTAAAATTTTTTGAAATATATTTTTTTGCAATCTGCATTAAAGATATATCTTTCCTAATAATATACATATCATATTAATTAATTTCTTGTTAATAACATTATTGCAATGAAATTCAAGTAAAATTTCATTCTGCCTTTTCCTATTTAAAATATTCTTCCCTTGTGAAGTTTTTACTTCTTCAGGCCAGGATGGACAAAAGTAATAGTAATCATTCCTCCACTGCATGTATCACCAGCAGAATCTTTTGTGGGTCCATACAGTTTTTTTGAACTCATAAGGAAATTTCTCGGCTATTTAATCTATGCAATGATTTTTTCTTCCTTTCTTTGTTCCATATGTCACACATTATAAATTATAGACCAGCTGTAAAATATTTTCAATAGTCTAGAAGCATCACATTTACCATGTTTGCCAGATCAGAAAAGTTCTTAGGCCAAGATGGAAAACAGGAATTGTGCCTCAGTTTAGTGTGGGTACTTCTTAGAATTTAGGCTGCTTATAAGTAAACATTATTTCCAGAAGCTTTCCTCTTCTACATGTACAAAATGCATATTACCTGTACATTCATATTCCTTAAACCTGCCTAAAGATATTTTCCTCCCAAATATTTGGAGAAGATAATTAGCTGAGAAATATTGTCAGTGGAAAGAAAAGTGTAGTACCCAGTGACAAGAAATATTGAATTTTTATACTCATTAACTCTGATTGCTAAAAAATTATATCTTTATGGCATACTGTGCTGAGCAACATAAATTTGTAGCAATAATTATTAATTATGCATAGAAATGGAAAATAAATTCTTCAATCCAGATGTACTCCTAGTGTGTCACATATCACACACTGGACTGTACTGAAGAACTGGACAAGTGATTATCTTAAAGAAAATTGCTTTGCATGTGTCTCTGTTTCTTGTTTCTATAAGTATTGTGAAGAGTGATAATGCACAACTAATGTTATCTCTATGTATTCATCAAGATTTCTAGTGGAAATGGATTTTGAGAGAAATAGCATAATTTTCTAGACTGTGAATGGCAATTATAATGAAAGAAAAATTGAGGAAAAAATAACAAAAAAACATCAAGACACTACAGCTTCCTACCAACTCTTTCACATGCATAAAATCTCTTAACTGCATTTCACCAACTGAAAATGGAATGACTGAGTCTATGGAAAGATTGCCTCTGCTACTGTATTTCATTGAAAATAATATTTGAGATCAGCGAATAGTACTAATTCTACTAAGGGATAGTATAGCAAATATATTTTAAATCAATATTAAAAAAAATTATTTAAAAGGAGTTTGTATCTTTGAGTGCCTGTAACTGCACTACAATTAACAATCATGTAACATGTGGAAGTAACAGAGAACTTTTACCATACAGTCAATACTTCCCTAAAATATCAGTTACTTTTAAAACTCTTAAACATGTTTTAGCAATACCTTTAAAATAATACACATACAGGTAATAAATCCAGTTAGCTGTTAAAGACTAAAAAAAAAGCATTGTTTTCTCTGGATTGTTTCTTAGATTTTTCTATTTTTCCCATTGTAATCCAAATGTCTTTTTTTTTCTGTTGTTTGTTGCCTTTTGATATTTCATAGCAGGTGATCACAATCCTACTGGGTCACAGAGAGTAAAATGTACTGATTCGTAAATAATTGACTAGAATTAATAACCAGATGAGACCAGGGAAGAAAATTACTTACATACTTTGAACCTGTAAGTTGGGAAAACACTGCTGCACTTGCCTTCCTCCTAGGAACTTTGATCATTATCTTTCTGTGTCTGCTAAGATCAAGTTCCTATTGAAGAAATAGAACATTTGTTTTAATTAAGGGTGCAAAATTTGGCTGTTTCAGTTCAAATCTAAATGTTTCAAGGGTTGATTTTGGATCACATTTCTGAAAATTGTATGCATTGATGTACAGAAAGATGGAAAATATTTGGATGATATAGGTAAATGGGGGTAGAAGTAGCATCATGGTCAGTCACATGAAGGGTGTTTAGTGGCATAAAATAACAGACAATAGTTCAGCTATGAATTTTAAATCAGGAAGGGGCCATTGTCTTTTTGAAGGGAAAATAAACTGATAGGTAAGGATGTCGAGATCATAAGTTTACATTGTTGAAATCAAGCTATTAATGGTCAAAGTTTTAAAGGGATTTATAGGAAGTCAGAATTTAGGTAACTTCTCCTTTTTGCTTGTTGACCATCACAGGTAGGCATCAGTGTGTTGAAGGAGACTTGTTCAAGTCTCTTTTATGTTTGCAAAACTAAATCCCATTCAAATTCTTGGCTATGTATCTGTATTGCTCAGCTGTTTTGTTCAGAACCAGAAGTAGACACAGGTGCGCACTGCTTTAACGAGGTTGCAAGCCAGATCTGCCATTATATTCCGTTTCGTCCATTTATGGTAATTCCTTTATCAAAATGGATAAGATAGATTTAAAACAGATTATTTGCTTGCATAACTCCAGTGAAGTAGTTAAAATTTTAAATGGAATTTAGAGCTTCATAGTTGGTAGCACCAAATATTGAATAAACAAAATTTGCATTACAAAAAAAAATTGTACATCTGGTGCAGTGAAAGAATCAGAAGAGGAAAAGACGATAGAGGGAAGAGAATTATTGTGTTTCTGGGTCTAAATAGGTGTTTTCTGCGATGATTCAAAGTGACTTCTCTCTCTTGCTGACTGGGTCTTTCCCTGCTATAGAAAAACACTCAATGAAATCCAGTGGGCTTTATCATCCCATTTTTTCTTTTCCTATGCAGCATATGAAGTTGGTGCACAGATCGTTTTAGCAGGGCTCTTCTGGCATCATTACAGAGGCTATATCCTACAGAATGCCCTCTACTTTGCTTAGCTTATGGTGAGAACTGTCTAGTAAGACTAACATAAATCTGTTTTTTCTCGTGCCATGCAGCATTTTCTTCTTTATATTTATTCGTATGAGCTGAGCTTCAAAGAAGACACAGAGATCATTGTGCCTACTTTAGGGAGAAGTCTGTACCACAAAGAATAAACTATTTTCTTGCAACTCTGGGTGTAGTGTTCCTGTTGTGACACCATAAATTTTAGGAAAGGAAATGTGCTACACTTAAGAACAGATAGAAACCGAAGACCAAAAGCTGGAATGAGTTGTGAGAAGTCCTTTGGGTTCTACTAAGTGAAATAAGAAAAGAATTCTCAATGTTATAAATTGTTGCAATAGAAACAATGTCAGCTGTAGTTTTATGACTATATATTTATGGCTATATATTTATATTTTCTCATTACAGCACGCTCCTCCAAAATATCTGAAAATATTTAGGATAAAATTTGTTCAAGTATTCTACCAGAAAGTTTGGATGAAAACTGCAAGAACCTTTATTTTTATGAAATCTCCAATTTATTTCAACCATTATGTTAAACCAGAGTAAATTCTTCTGTATTAGACCCTCAGCAAAAAAAGGAGATGACAGAGTGAATGACACTGTGGCTTCATTCAGGTTTTATGAAATAGAGCAAGTTCTGCAATCTTGTATTGGAGAGAATTATGTTCTGAATTTGAAGACATCAAATCTTTACAAAGCCTGAAAGAGGTAAAAAAAAGAAAATAAATCCAGTGTTTCACCTGCAGTATTGACTATGAAATACAATTTTCAGCAATGATTGTGTCATTTTTTTGTCTTTGGCTGCCCATTTTGGTTCTAAGCATAAGCAGTTGTATGGAATTCTGCAGTTTTTCCATGAAGTAGTAGAAGAAAATTTTTGAGGAAACTTCATTAGGATTAACTTTGTCACATAATATTCTTTTTCAGAGTAATCAGAGTAATTAAGATAATTGCCTTAGCTCTGATGTTAAGGAAGTGTTTTCAGTTGGGAGTAGGTGGGGTATGATGTGCCTCTTAGCTGTTCAGCTGTTTCTCTCTTGTGTACAGTTGCTTTACTGAAGGCCTTCATCGGTTTATTTAATTCTCTAATGGAATAAAGGGACAAAAATTTAAGCAGTAACTAAGACACAGATATGTAAGCCATGATGAAGATAAAACCAGCTGTGAAAGATGAAGTTCTAGGACAGCTTGTCAAAAAGTCAAGGACAAATGTCTCAGGCTGGAGCACGATACGTTTGTTTTTCCCTAACATAGAATCTGATATAAATATTATTTTGTCCACTTCACAAAAAGTTGTGTAGAGAAAAGCACAAGTATATACTGTTAAGTCTTTTTGCATGCCACTAGAATTTCTGTGCTTTTTTTCTTTTTCTCAACTTCATACTTTTCCTCCTGAAGTTACTAGCACCATGTTGAATGACTTACATTAGGGGTACTACTCACTTATTTCTCCAGTGAGTTCCAAGCAACTTGATGCACAGTTCTGGGAAAGACTAATATACTTCAGTACAAATAATTTTAAGAACATAGAGATAGGTATATTTTCTTGGCATAAATTTTCTCTATTTAAAGATGAATGATGGCTTTTTTTAAGGAACAGAGCAAATAACATACATTGAAGTCTCTCTAATGGAGAGACTGCTGTTATGTATAAACACTAAAACTGAAACAATTTAAATGTCAAAAATCCCTTGAATTGGAGACCAGCTGCCCTTTCATGGCTGTGGCTTCAGAAGTTGAAGTGATAAGAACCTTGAAACTAAGTTTTGATAGTGACCATTTTGTAGAGAATTTTTTGAAATAAATGCAAAACAAGGCAAATGAGGGCTCCATCGACTGTGAACTTTCACAGGTGTCTCTTAATGCAGCATCTAGTTAAAATTTCAGTCAATTTATGTCAGGATCAGGATGGGTGCATTGCTCCTGCTGGTTGATACTTTTTGTTGATTCTTCTGTAAGTTAAAACACAAAGCCCACAAAGTCCAAGCAAATCTTTCAGCTTTCATCAATAAGCTTATTATGAGATACAGACAGAATTTTTCTTACTTGCAATTTGTTGTAGTGTCTACTTCTCTATATTTATTGGTGACATAGTCTGGCTAATAGCAGAGGTTGATGATCAGTTTGCTAAAATGGCTGTTAGTCAGCTCAGTTGTTGCTTACACTTTGATGGCTCTGGAGATGGCTTGGTCTGCTAGAGAAGTGTTATGTTGGGAAAACAAAATTTAAATATAGTACTGTGAAAAGCTGTATGTTTATTTATGGAAACTGTTGTTTTCTGAATTATAGATTTTTGAGGCTCCTCAGAAACCAAGATAAATGGAGTAAGTCCCAAAGGAATTTTTTTAGTAGCCTGTTTGTGGTCGACATCATGAAGATATTTCTAGGTTACCTTACTATTTACAACATTAGGTATCTCTTACAACTGGCTGATCACTCATAGAAAAACAATAAAGCAAGAAACATGAAAGACATATTATGCTTCATTGAAAAGTTCTTGGAATAACTTTTACTTGTTTTGACATATGTTGCACTTGTTAAGGTTATCACTTGTCGACATTCAAAATAAAGCATCCTTCAAAAGTATCTCAGTAGAGTTGTCTGCATGTTTGTATTCCAGACAGCAGCAAACTGGTACCCACTACCCAATTCTACCCACAAGGCTGCGTGTTCTGTAGCTCTGCTAGTACCCCACTAATGTATTTTATGTTCTGTCATAAAAGTTGCAGCTACACCACATGCAGAGCTAGGGTGGAGCAGGTGGAGGAGCCTAAATAGTGCTATTCCCAGCTGCTGTCAGGCATCATAAGAGCTGTCAGCCTAACAAACACCTCTCCACAAGCATAAGTGAGCCCACGGGCAGTGTAGCAGGAGGAGCAACCGCAATAACACAGCCAACGGATCTGTCTCTGTCTCCAGACCCAGGTCAAGGGGACACTTGCTCCAGGCCAGTCACCAGAGGTAATATTTTCAAGTGACATCTGGAGTGTCATTGCCAGGATCAGGGGCATGATCATGTTGTGAGAAAAAGGGGAAGACCATTTTGGAATTGCACAAAGCTGATTACAGGACAGTTTTGAGAAGAACCTAAGCAGGGAACAGTGAGGTTTGTGTATTGTCTGTGTAGGAGGAAACACGGGAAAACAGAAAGGGAAAGGGTTAAAATTGTCAGGCTGTGTGTGTACAATATTTGCCAGTGTTTACATGTGTATATGTTCACCTTGACAGATCTCCCCCCTTAACAGGAGAGAGAAGTAGGTTGAGGCCACCAGTGCTTTAGTCTTTATCTAAGTATTACATAGGCCAGCTTGTGCTGAATTGTCTGGTCAGCAATGTGGTACAAACAGGTATTCATATGCATGTGCCCACTGGTAAATGCGTGGTCAGACTTGCTGCTAGCTGGATCTGTGGTCAGGGCTCATCTCAAGCAGCCTCATCTCTGTTGGGCTGCTGGATTTGGCCTCCTCCTGCTGCTCTCTTCTGATATCACTGGAGATATCAACTTAGACAAAATGGAAGAGTTTTCCCTTTGCCAAACAGCATGCTTGTGTATTTGAAGCGTACAGAGCTGATGACTATCACAAATAGTAAGTAATAACTTGAACTTCTATAGTCAAAGAAGCCTCTGTTTTACGCATCTTACAGATGCATAAACAAATTACACATCAGGTTTCATAGATAAGTATTATCCAAAGTATTCATACTGTAAAAATGTTTAATAATTGTAGGAGTCATTGTACTTTTCTCTGACACCCCATTTACCTCCCAAGTTTTGTTTTATATCATTTTAATAATAGCTAATCTTAGGAACAAAAAATTGCCTCTCCCACTGTTTTACCAATAGCAATAGCTCTACTACAGGCAGGCTAGAAATATTTTCCTGTTTGCCATATGTGTTGCAAAACCCTCAGATTGCTATTACAAGTGCAAGACTCAGTGACTCAGCATCAGGTTCCAGGCAGCTGGGTCTCTGAAAAGAAAATACTGCCTCAGAATTTAATGCTTTTAATTTTCAGACCCTTCTACACATCTTTTCTGACTACATTATGCTGTGGTTTAACCCCAGTGAGCCCACATGCTCAGTGGAATGGAGCAGAATATTAGAAGGGTAAAAGTCCAAACCCCCTGGGCTGGTATAAAGGCAGTTTCACTGCTGATAAGGCAAAGCTGAAACACTAGGAAAATGAATCTAAGAATTAGTTCCACAGCAGGCAAGTGCACTACACCAAATGATTCTTTGAAAAGACAAACATCATTATCACTCCAAACATAGCCTCTTCCTCCTTCTTTCCCCAGATTCCTATGCAAAGCATGACCCACAGTATGGGAGATCCCTTGGGCCAGTAAAGGTCAGCTGTTCTGCCTCTGCCCTCTCTCAACTCCTTGTTGGTGCAGCGGGGTGAGGAGTAACAAAGGCCTTGGTCCCGTGTAATCAATCCCTATGTTATCAACCCTGTTTCCAGCGCAACTTCAAAACACAGCCTTATAACAACTGCTATGAGGTATGTAATGTAAATGTTGAACAGAGGCATCCCAACTAATTTTTAACAGACTTGACCAGTTACCTCCCTCTAATTCGTTTGTTAAGTCTAACCAGGCCAATGCCAGAAGGCTTTAGTCTTTTTTTTGCCAATTATCAGATGTTTCTTTAAAGGTTCACCCTGAAACTGAGGTCATGTAGCAAGAGCAGTGACCTATAATAAACCAATATCTATATTCACTTTGATTTTAGCGTAAAGCTATTGTCAGGCAAGTTAACATCGTATTAAACTGGCAGAAATGTCTATTTGTTGGCTCAAAATGCGATGTAAGGGGTCATATTTATTTTTAATTGATTTTTTGAAAACTCTACTCAGATAATCATTTAGAAGAAATTACGGAATATCTTTAACATTTTGTCTGCGAGGAAAAATGGGGAGGAAGCCATTTCACATTCAGCATGCTGTCAGTGGTGCTCTTCTTTTTTCATCTGAACCTGCAACAACAGCTACTCATCCAAATATACATTTGGAGCATCATGTTTGCACAGATCTGTTTACAGACTGGTAAATAAATTTCTTGTAAACCAGTAAAGTTAACAGACATTAAATAAATGACCAGCTTTTATGTAGCTAAAGGTGCTAATAGATTTAAGTGTTTTTCCCAATTAAGTGCCTGTACTTAAAAATTATTAGGAATGGCAAATCAAACAAACAAATTTATGTATCTTCTCAGCTACTTCTAATAGTAAGCCTTTGCTAGTCCAGGAATACTAGCAGAAACCTTGAAAAGCTACTGCATGTTTACAGTAAAAGCTTTAAAATTGAAATTTATCTTCTAAAAGGCAGGAAAGAAAACAAAAATGTTATCTTTTTCTGCAAAGAAGTAAGTGCAGTAGTCTCCAGTGAAGTAGAAGAAATGAAAAATTCAGGAAGAAGAGAGAGTAGTGTGTATCTGCATTTGGTTTTATCAGATCAGGTGATGCACAACACAGCTCGCTGAATAACTCTGCGGCTGCTTACCTCAGGAGGGAAAAGAAAAAACAACAAAAACCAAATGTCAAACAAAAAGATTGATTTGAAAATTTTATTTTATTTAGGATTACAAAAATTCTGAAATCTTTGAGCACAGGCTTAATCGAAAATACTTCTGATTTTAATTCACTATGTATCTAAATACACTTTTTAGCATATACCTTTCTGTATCTTGAAATTTTTCATGAAAGAGAATAGAAAAATACAGGTAGGAAAACCTGAAGTACATCAAGGTAAAGTTTAGATTAGATAGGTGCAATAACAGTTTTAAGTTATGGGTATTGCGTACATCTACAGAGTAGAGTTTGCATGTGAGAACATCTGAAGGTTTATTTGTTCTTCAATGCTTTAAATTATTTTTTGCTACGTTTCAGAGGGTGGAGGATAGTTTTCTTCAGAAAGTATATTCCAGATAGCATACAACCCATTTATTTGTGTAATATCATTAGTTTTCTAACTGAATAACCTTTAGGGGTTTGGGACTTTTTTGCTCTCTCTTTAGTTAGCTCTTCACATGCTTACAGAGGTCTGAGTCAACCACTGCTTTGGATGACTGATAAGGATCACCCTTTATAATTTCCCACATTCAGGGCTACCCCCAGTTTTAAGCGGTTTTGAACTGAACTAAACCACCTCTTTATCTGAGTTAAATGAAATTGTTTAAACTTTTTGAATAGAGAAAGCATAAAGCAAAGAAAAAACCATAAATGTTTATTTGCCTCTCTCCATCTTTGCGTGGTGGCCTTGCAGGTAGTTCTTACATCCAGTCTTCATTTTAATAAAATCAACCATTCTTTTCTGAGTCCTACTATGTTCCTTCTATAGTATTTTGTTTTTGCTCCTTTGAGGAAAGGTTATCTCCTCCAGCTTCTGGAACTGCACTTTCTCTTGCCCACAGTATGTGGTGGGTTTTGTGATCCTTGTTGCCAAATCCAGTTGAGTTGCTCACCATGCCTTGTGTCTGCTCTCTTCATGCCGTTTGGGCTCTCTAGTTATTATAAGGAAACACAACGTAGTGGGGAATATTTTGGTTTTTTAAAGGAAACCAAATGTCAGTAAGTAAGACACTAAAACATGAACTTTCATTTTAAGACATTTAATTTAATTTCATTTCATATTTATTGCTCCAACCTCCCATATTATTTGTTGGGTTGTTGATGCATCTCAGCCTTGTAAGATGAGAACATTTCTCTAATTAGCACAATGGATAGAAAGAAATGTAAATGTTGAACAGAGGCATCTCAACTACTTTTTAACAGACTTGGCCAGTAACCTCCCTCTAATTTGGTACTACTGCCCTTATTGCTTTCTATTCTTAGATTCCTTTCGCCATCTCCTAACTAGAATCAGGCTTTGCTAACATCAAGGTTTATCCAATATTTCCCCTTCTGATTTGTATCATTTACAACATTTTTTATAAAACTTTATTAATATTGTGAATTTAGACTAGACCCTTTGTGTCCAAGTTAAACATAATTTCATCAAAGATACCATGTTTCTTTCATTTCGTTTAGGCAATCTCACAATTTTTTTCTCCCCTCAGAGAGTGTTTTTTGCCATTTGTATGGGGCTGGATTGTGGAGAAGTAGATAGGAAAAAGAGTCATGAAGGGATCTAAATTAAATTATATCACAAAATACTATTTTCTTTAAGAAAACACTTATCTTCAACATGATAAAAAATAAGTTTCAGCAGAAGATCTAAGCAAATGTTTTTCCATTATAACCAAGGCAAATGAAAATTACAAATTCAGTGCTTCATCAACTTTTCTTTAGATCATCCAGATTCAAACAGAGAGATTTGTGTCTTTATGTATAAGATATCAGGATATTGGGGGTTTTTTTTGCTATATTGGAATTTCTGCTACTCTGATAATTATGACAGAGCAAAAGTCATACATCTCTGTAAATAATGAGTGACAATGCAATTTTTAAATAGTAATATATACTTATTTATAAAAAAGTAGTCCCCAGATCCAATTAAATAATGTTAAATTATTCATTGTAATTATGTTTCTTTTCAGGACCTACAATTACAGGAGTTAATACTGATTAAGTTTCATTTACACAATTTAGAAAAGATCACAGCAGTTGTGATATAACCATGCAACCTTTCTACATGACATTCCAGTGCTAAGGAAAAATGTTAATCCTCAGAGATAGGAAACTGTTCAGCAGTGGCTACAGGTATTGATTGCTTATAATTGCAAAATGCATGCGAAGTATTACACTGTGACATGTAAAGCTCCAAATTCCCTCTGTAACATTTAAATAACTCTAAAAAAAACTAGCTTTATTTTATTTTTTTTTCTTTTGATGGTGCAAGGATGTCCTTTATTTCTGTTTGCAAAACCATTTTCTGTCTAAAAGTCTGTAGCTTGTCCACAATGAGACCTTTCTTCTTCAGTTTTTGAAAAAGAAAATGTCATGAAATTAGTTATGGGCACCATCTGAAGTTATCTGTGGAGTAGCATCCGCTTTTACCTAAGGAAATCAATGGGATTGCAACATGAGTCATATGTTGTGCGGAAAGAAGCTGAGGATTTCAGGCAGATTGGTGTATTGCAAACTACAGGCTATTGTAACCACATTCCATTACATTTTAAAAGTGATTATGTTAATAATTAGCTGTACCACTACTCTACATTTCATTTGAAAGCAACAATGATACAGCTGCGGATCTTGAACAAAATTTGACCATAGTAGATTCAATCTATTCAAAGGTAGCCAGAAATGCAGTGCTGCTAAAGATAATAACAATAATGCAACTTCTTTTCCAGGAGCTCTTTTCTCAATAAAATGTAACACGTGGATTACACTGTTCTATTATAGTTAAATGGCTGAAATTAATTATTAGGCTTGAAATAGGGTTGAGGAAATAATAAAATAAGTAAATCATGGGACAAAAACTCTGGGACAATTACCTGAACTACACATAATATTCCTACGTGACTTATAAATAATGGGGTGTAGCAAGGGAACAGAATGGAGCTACCATGGCCGCCTCAGCTATCTTGTGTCTCTTCCAACCCCTTTCATCAAACAACTATCTTCATCCGTTGTAGTTGAGAGAAAATTTACTGCCTCATCATAACTTGCCTGGTGTCTTGCCCTATGCTCTTACATCAGCATCAAAACAACAGTGATTACAGTTTCTGTACTGCAACAGTTGTAATTTGTTGACACATTGGTGTCTATGGCTCTTCAGCTGCATGACTCAAAGCATAGGATCATTCAAATTGGTCTAACAATTTTGGTGGGTCAACTTTTTCTGGCAGGACTAATGCACTGCAGCTGACATAAACCCAGTATCAATTTAGTCATGTGTTTTAACATAGAAGTACTAATGACACCAGGGAATTTATGTTAATGGCATGGAGTAGGTATAATTCCTGTTTTTACATTGCAGTCATGAGGTCTGATAAAATCATGTGTGTTAGGATTACCAAACTTTGTCTTAGTGTTTGTGTAGTTATAGAAATATATCTGAACAGCTGAAGTTATAACTGAGGCACCTTCTATCCATAGAAAAAATATAAAAATTAGAAAAAGGGCTAGAGAAGCTGGAGTGTCCTAGGTTGACTCTATGATGCTTTTATCTTGCTCTGTTTATGCTGGAGAATAAGTTTTACATCTTTAAGACTTGTTCCAGAGAGTGAAGGGGGGAGAGAAGAAGTGTGCATTTTGTTTTCAGACACTGCACTCACTCCTCCACATTCCTGCTCTGGTACTGTTGTTGTCTGCGGATGGACAGACAGTGGGACAGAGCTCTCCTTTGTTTTAATTAGTTTTAGCTAGCTCAGGCAAAGAAGTTCCCTGGACTATGGGATTTTTTTTCCCTTTTCTTTGGACCTCTTCAAACCTGCTCTGGACTGGACACCCAGAGGAGCACTGGCAGCTCCACCTGTGGCCCACCGGGCCAGGCCTGGGCCACGGCATTTCCAGCACCCAGAGGGACTGATAAGAGAATGAGTGAGCTGAGCTGCAACCTGGGAAGGGGACCTTCTCAGCTTGTCATCTCTTTTGGAGCAGCAAGAGGTTTTATTGTTTAATATTGTTTAGGTTTTATTGTTTAATAAACAGGTTTTTTCCGCTTATTTCCAAGAAGGTATTTTCTCCTGGACCAGTTGGGGCAGGAGGGGCTGATTGAGTCTGCTTTTCTAGAGGAGCCCTTTGAGGATTCTCTCCCAAATTTGCCCTGAACCAGGACACTGGAGCTAGTGGAAAACTTTTCCCCTGCTAGAACAATGGAGTAACATGAGAGGGGCCCAGGACAAGGTGTCATCTCCTCCTTGGAGAGTTTCCTGCCCTGCAGGATGCAGTCCTAAGCAGTCTCAGCTGAATCCACAGCTGAGCCTGCTCTGGGCAAGTGATTGAACTGGCCTGTAGAGTTCCCCAGCTCTTGAACTCAGCACTGAAAGGCACCTTATATTTAGATGTGTCCAAACATTGCAAAACTAAGAGGTCAGCAGAGGTGAAGAGTCCCTCAGAAGTTCTAGCTTAGCTCTAGAGAAAACTGGTTTGCATCTTTCTCTTTGATTACTGACTTCCATAAACTACTCTTGCAGGGCTGTTATATTCCTTTCGACTTAGTTATTTGAACACATCAGTTATGAACCAAAAAATGCCATTTTTTCAGCTGTTTTAGTTGCTTCTCCTCAATTTTCATGCTGATAAAGAAATTCTGGCTTCTATTGTGTTTTCCTACACAAATTTCTGAAACTATGCCTATTGTCACAGTTTCAAGAAGCTTCTAGTGTCTTAGGACCTTTTCTCAAAGTTTGGAGTCCCCAGACCCTTTCATATTTGATCCAGAGTTCCTATTTGATATATATGTAATACATCTTCCATTTTGTAGTTTGAAATAGACTGAAATGAAATCCACAGTATTCATCATTTCTCCTTTGTGGATTCCTTAATGTTTTTGAATTGTTTTCTCTCTTTCACCTGCCGTTGTGTGCTCTCAATGGCAGCTATTGAAAGCGAGGTGCCTAGCTCCTTATAGAAACAGGTTATCTAGGAGAACTCGAATTAATGCACTGTTTGGGTACAGTAGCTGTAGCATATAAAATTATTTACATGTTTGTCTTACCCTTTATATAAATTTCTAGCAAAGTAGTTTTGTAGGGTGAAGTTATTTGAGACTGCCAGAGTTCATGTACATTTTAAAGTCAGATGAATTATACAATTATTTATCAGATAAATCTGTGCATTTTTTGTGACAAGAATCAAAGAAATCTTCTAAGGAGGAACAAGTAAAGTTTTTTTTTTTTTAATATGAGTTCTTAAATTAAAGGTATTTGATGTAGCTTGAAATGGCATTGTTCTTCTACCAAAGAAACACTTTGTTTTACCTTGAATTTTTTTCTTGCTATTGGTTTCCTTTTGTTTTGGTATTGCTGTACACATCTGACCTGCAATACAAACAAAAAATAAAATTTCCAGAAAAATTTTCTGTGAAAACTATGTTTTTCTTATATTTTCTACTTCTAGAAGGTTAAATTTTTAAACTGTAAAAAATTTCTAATGTTGCTGAAGAAGCGTTCAGATGTCAGTGCTACACGTATGTGATTCCACATTTTCTTAGTCCCAACCTGCTTTTGGGATATGGTATTAAAAAACCTCTACTGCATTTAAGTCCTTGAACATAGTAAGAGAAGAGTGTTGTGGTTTAGGAGTAGTTCACCCCAGTTCTGTGCCCCCAATGAGACTCTCCCTCACCTTTCCCACACCTGCCCACTGCAGCAGGATGGAGTTGAGAATTGGAGGCACAAAAGGCAAAGATTACATGTTGGGATAAGAACAATTTACTGGAAACAATAGTGTGAGAAGAAAATGAACAGTAACAGCAACAATATTAATAGCAAAAGTATACAAAAGTATACAATATTATACAAAATAGAAAACAAACAGTAACAGCAGCAACATTAATAGCAAAATTATACAAAAGAGAAGGTGATTCAATTGCAAAAATGTGGATCCTGAGACAATGAACAATGGCTTCATCTCTCTCCCAGTGCTTTTTCAACTGGAGCCATACTTTTCATCTCCAAAGTGAATATCCCTTACTCCTGGCCCCAGCAATGACTTGGGGTGGTATAAGATAATGTCCTAGTGATGTCCACTTAGCAGCATCTCCCTTCCAGCTACTGAAAAAACTTAACTCTGTCCTGGTCTGAAACCCATAATTTGGAGGTTCTGTACCTGTTGTTTAAAAAGATATTTTTCATTTTAGTGTACAATGCTGCAGTAACTTTAAGGGAAGATTGTGGAAAGTAACTGTTTAATATTTGATAATTTTATTTTCAATGACTAACACCAAGTGAAAAATGTTTAAAAAACCCAAACAAACAAACAAAAAAAAACCAACAAAAAAACCATAAAGCTATTTAATAGTAAACACAGTATTGTTTTTGTTTCTTAGACAACTAGTTCACCTGCTGCCTAGAATTCTGACTATAAGCACTATATTTGTTTTTTTCTGATGTGAATAAAAAATCCGCAATTGCTATTTTGCAGAAGGAAGACAGTAAAACTGAAGTTTTTTCAATTTCTCACAGAATTCAAATCTCATTTCTAAATCAAGACCTGGCTCCTCAGCTCCTCAGCTTCTAACCCTGAGGAGGTGAGGAGACAGGCTAGAAGGGCAAAGCAAGAGCCATATAGTCCAAATAGTTTCCTTCATCTTCTCCCTTTCTTTTTTTTATCCCTTTTTTTAATTCCTCTGATAGCATCTCTTAAATATATGTACTTTTATTGTCTCATAGAGACGTAGATAAAAGTAGTATGTCATGTCTTTTCAGGGATAGTATTCTCTGAGAATTTAACTGATTTTTCAAGTCATTTCTGAAAATTCTGTCAGATGCGCGTTTGATAGTAGGACTATATAACACCTCTCATACTGAACGTAATGTGAGAAAATCAATTTATTCTGTTATAGCTTTTGTTTCCTCTACTTTTGATTAATAGCAGAACAACAAACAAGCACACTATTGTTTGACATCTTCATTGCATTGAAAATAAACACAGGAGAAATAATTTTATTTCGACCTAGCTAGGGATGTTCTCTCTACTTGTCTGCTATTTGGTCCCTTTCAGCTCACCTCCAGCTCACTTTCCATCTATCCTGCAGAATGCATATCTCAGTGAGGTCAAACCAGGGAAGAAACAGCCACTACAGGAGTTGCACTATGTATTTAAAGAGCTTGGTTAAGGAAGACTTTTAATAGAGAGGATGCAGAGAGCTATCTCCCTTTTGAGCTTTCCAAGAGTTTGCACTCCTGCCTAGAGATGTTTGAACCTTGGTGATGTAGGGACATATGAAGCCTGATATATCAATAGGCAGCTCGTATGCACATCTCAAAGTATGGTTAAGTGTGGCAGAGGCACACTTGAAAGGTTTTTGACAAACCAGTTCAATATTGGCAGATTGATCTTGTTAACATGTTCAGAAAGTAGAGCTTCACCGAGTACAGGCAGTGCATGCTATACAAGGTGGAAAATAGGCAAAACGCATTGTGGCACAAATTATAAGAATGACTGCACATGTTTCCCCCCCTGTTGTTTGTCTCCACATGAAGTTAAGAAATCAACTGACAATGCTCACCACCTAAGTCAAATCCCTTGTGCACTAAATTCGAGTTTGAAATGTGGTTTCACTCTGAGACCATCAAGTGTATCTTGTCTGATTCTGAATGTGTTGCTCTTCTTTTCCCTCCTCATCTCTTTGTTCTGTCTTTAAATGGTTTATGTGTGTTATATCTTATTTCTGACATGTAGTGCCAAGAAAATAGGAGCCAGATTTGCATTTTTCCCTAACTGCCCTAACCTCAACCTGAACAAGTATCACCCTCAGTTTGAGTAGCATTTTACTTTTGAGAAATGCTGAGAAAGGAGGGAAGCATGAGCCTTCATACTACAATACACTGTATATGAGCAGAGTATGGGAAGCGCCTCTTTCAAGTCTGTCATAAACCTTTTTTTCTGTTGATGTTAAGTGGGAGCAGAAGCTTTCAGTACTTTTGAGAATAAAACTCACACGCACAATGAGTGTGATTTTCAAAAGGACAGGAAGCGAAGAAAGGAAAAAGTAATTCGTACTTGGCACAAAGTGCTCCCTTTTACTTGAGCTGAAATTTACTCAGTTTTTACTGCTACATAGAAAACATATTGAAATCTTGTTCCATTACCTTCCTAAACCTCAAGAATATTTTTCCTGAAGCTTGTTCCAGTACTCACATATAAACTCATGCCTTTTTCTGGTTTTGACTTTGAGTTTTAAATTGCTTCTGAAAAATGCAGTTCATGACACATTTCTTACACTGCAAAAGACCCTCAAAATAACCATTCATCTGTTTCTATTGCAATGACCAAGTAATGAATGCTGAAAAAACTTTATGAAACAAAAATGTGATACAACATGGCAATCAATTGTGTACTTTCATGGTTGCTAAAGGCTTTCACTTTCCTCTGTAAATAATCTATCTTAAGTGCACATGGATTTCCATCAATCTTCCTATTATGCCATTTATTGCAGTCATATTTTATGTAAGAAAAGATGTATAGCTGGACAAATACCTTATCTTGTTCAATTTTACTCTGATCTTTCACAGAAGAAAATGGAATATTTATTTTAGCAAAAGCTTTCTGAAGTTTTGTACTGAAGACAGACTTCTCAAGTAATACTCTGCATTCATGCTGCTCTCATTTTATTTTGAAAACATACTAAGAGTAGCTATTACAGAAGTTTAAGCAAGCAAAGTACTGTCCTAATGGCTTGGGCTTGTATTGATTTTCCTTTGAAAACTCATGTAAGATTCATATTGCCATAGTTCTCTTAATTCAGTTTGTCTGACCTCAACTGAGGAAATAACTTAGACTTAAACAATCAAAAAACTCAAAAAACCAGAATGCAGATTGCATAGGGTAGAGATTTTTTTTTTTTTTTTATTAAGGTGGACTGAGAACTGCCCAAACAGCAGATTTCAGAGGGCCATAATCAGTGGTACAGCATCCATTGGAGGCTTGTCACTTGTGATGTCCCCCAGGATCCAACTGTGGGCCCAGTCTTGTTTAATTTATCCATCAATGACTTGGATGAAGGGGCAGAGGCCTCCTCAGCAATTTCTCTGATGTCACAAAGCTGGGAGCAGTGGCCAATAGCCCAGAGGGTTGTGCAGCCCTTCAGGGGGACCTTGAAATAGTGAAGTGTTGCTGTCATGGGGGGCCAGACTGGGAGCTGAAGAGCACAAACTGTGACTTACACTAAATCACAGGAAATGTCATCATTCAAGCGAATTGCAGAGGCAACGAATGCTATGAGTTGGCCTAGCAAAAAAGTCTTGTGGGAGCCCTGCTTATGAAAATGTGAGGTCCTGAAAAATGGCTTTCAAATTTTTATTTATTATCTGCTCAGATATACAGAATGATTTATCCCAACCTTCTTCTGAAGCTGTGGAGTGAGAAATACAATTGAAATTGCTGCAGACAATACTCTGCTTGATCCAAGGAACTGGCAGAGCAGAGTATTCCCTGGCAAGAAAGATGAAAAAAGATGCTGTAGAAATAATGGTATTTTCTGGAGCACAATAAACAGAACATTAATATTGGCTCTTTTTTAGCAAGCAGCTTTTGGGGTTAGCTAGAAGGGAATCAAGGTTAGGATACATGAGGCATGAAGAATGAAAACCTATATTCAACAGAAGAGGCTGGAATATTGGAGCCAAAAGCAAAACTGTTGCAAAAGGACAAGGAAGATTTTATAGACTCTATTATACACATTTTTTTTTTTGTCCCTATAGAGTTACAGAAATTATTTATTTTAGCCAGATTTATTTCTATATATTCATTTTTCTTCTCTTCAGTTTTATAGGAAATCACACAAGATCAGGCAAGACCCTTTTGCACATCTTTCGTCTGTGCTCTGAAATCTGTTAAATACATTTATTTCTTGCAAATGAGTTTAATTATTTTTTAGGGTGTTCTTTTTCACTAGAATAATACACTTTCATTGCCATAATAATCTCCACCAAACTTATACAACTGTCCAGTGTTTGTTGGCTTATAGATCTGTCAACCCAACAATATATACAGTGAGTGCAATCAACTCAATGTTAATGATTTAATTGGAAGGACATCTCAAGTGAGTCTTATTATATCACCAACCACAATTTTCATAAGGTCTCCAGGTAGATGACAATACTATATGCTACCAATTTCCATTTTCAATATTTCAGACATAGGAGATGATTTTTTTTCTGTCATGGCTTCCTCTATCTCAAAGCATATTATCCTGTAAGGATAAAAATTCTCTTTTAAATGGATTTTACTGTCCTTGATGCCTTGCACAGGTAAGGATGTCTTCACAGGAATGCTAGCATGTGCTGTTTCTTCTTTGAGTTAACTAAAAGCCCTGTTGTCAAGATAGTCAGGAGCTTGGCTCAAGACTATTTACTTAGTTAACAGTTAATTAGTTAAGGACCATAACATGTTCACACGGACTGTGAGTTGTTCAGAGCATAAGAAACAAGCTTTTAGATGGACAGGATATACTAAAGAATATATTTAACATTTTTTTGTAACAGAATAGATGAAAGTTACATCAGTCTTATCTTTTAATGATTTTGGGATTGCTTGTAAAATATAGTTCCAAAATTGCTTCACTTTCCCTCAGCTAGGACGTATTTTGAAAGGAAAAATAGTTTAAATAAAACTTGGAATACTTTTAAATGTTAGTGGAACTTTTTTATAAGAAGACAGGAACAAAAAATTAACCCTTTCTGCAGCATTGTAAAATCCTGACTAGCTGTAAACATTTTACAATTTAAAATAAAAATACTCTAAGCCTGTAATGAACTGTGACAGATTTTCATGAAGACATAGTGGTAGTCATGTTGCAATCAGGAACTAACAGTTGAGTTTCATTTAAGCAAATATATATACACAATAAAAAAGAGAGTAAATTATCTATGGGCAAAAATGGAGGCTAAGATTTGATTTTACTATAATTTCTTTGTTTCTGTAATTCTGCCATGAATTTATCAAAAATGTTAGATGCAAGAGGATAAAAATATATATTTTCATTGACTCTTATGATCTCTTTGCTTGTCATCTCATTATTGATGCTAAGCTTCAATCAGAAATTTAGAGATATTAATTAAACAAAACCTTTGGTATTTAACCTTAAGAAAATATCTTGTCTAACTAATAAAATATCTAATGTCTAAGTAATAAAAGCATTTTTTAATTTTGTTAGACTAAAATATTTTTTAAAAAGTTTATTCTTCAAATAACCTTTGGAGTAATAAAAATAAATGTACTGATGAGATAACATGTTATTTAAATCTTTCCTGGGATTTGATTGATATAATAAGAAAAATCCTTTATTCCTGATATTTCATAAGAGACCTTGTTGTAGTGATGGAGAGTGACTGATAAATCCAATTTTTCCCATTTGAAAATGAGTAACAAACACACCTCAAAAAACAAGGAGTAATTTAAAGATATTTTTATTTTTACAAAATGTATTTAATAGAACATTTCCTCTATGTTCTTCCATTTCTTCCATTTTGTGCACTTCTGGAATACTACTGGAAAGACAAATATTGTGGACTAAATTGTAACTGAATTAAATTAAATTTTGTAAGAGGAGTTCGGGTGTGAGGGATTGTTTTCTGAGACCAGAGTATCCCAGATGTGTTGACATGCTGTAATGTAATTAATTTCCTGAAAACCATTTTATCGACTTCTTTTTTGAAGGAGATACATGAAAAAAAGCTAAATATCTTGGATTTATTACAATTCTTTGATATTCTGTGCACAAAATGCCAGAAGTAGAGACAACCTTCGGAAGTGCTGTTCATACTGAAATGCAAAGGGGTCCAGTTGATTATGGAGATGATCTAATTAAATACATACAGTGAGTACAATCAATTTTCTGATTATAATTTCAAGTACACTGCAGGATGATTTTCTTGTACACTTCTCAGTGTTTGGAGTTTGGTAACTCTGGTTCTGCTTTTCGGAGAGACAGGTTGTCCCTACTGTCAGATTACAAAAGAAGAACTGTTAACATCAGTCCTGAAGGTCAGTGGGCTGAACACTTGCAGGCTAAGACCAAAAGGGCCAGAAGAAACACTATGAAAGAAAAGAGGATGGTTCCCTTTGCAGCAGGTGTGTTGCAGAGGGCAAAAAATAATTATGACTGCCATAGTGCAGTGGGGTTCCTGCAGGACATGTGTTCTTCCCCACCACAGTTCAGCCACACCAATTAACTAAAACACACAGCCATGTGTAATTGAGACTAAAGGCTGTTTTGCAGCTTACCACTGCGTCATTTTGTAAATCTGCATGGTGCTCTGTGAAGCAGAAGCACACTGCAGGGACACAGTACTGGTTTATGTATCTACATACTGAGAAGATGAAAACAAACAGAGGGCGGC
This sequence comes from Cardinalis cardinalis, assembly GCA_014549065.1. Lineage (NCBI taxonomy): Eukaryota > Metazoa > Chordata > Aves > Passeriformes > Cardinalidae > Cardinalis > Cardinalis cardinalis. The sequence continues at coordinate 29,569 of JACDOX010000596.1, forward strand.
AGGGGGTACACAATGTTACTAAGGTGGGGCCACACGGGCTGGCCCCTGCAACAAAGCCATGTAGAAACAGGTTTATCTTGCAGGAAGACAGCAACAACACAGAGTTATCCAATAGACACTCTCCTATCTAAGCAGGAAGAATCTACTATAAATCTCACACCCACAATCTACTGCAGTTTTAAAAACAAGATGCAGAGAAAGCCAGAAGTGTGTTTCTATACAACGTGCTGACCTATGCTCACAGTAGACACTTCATTAAGAACCAAAAAAGAATGACACATGGAAGATAATGTTTCCAAACAGTTAAACTGGTTTCTGATTGTTTAGCTAGCCAGTTACATACCCCAGGTGACACTCTTGTGCATAAATCTGTGTTGGTAATCCAAATACCTAAACATGAAAGCATTCGAGATGAAAATCTAGCCAGAAAGCCAAACAGAAAAAAAAGATAATATTCTTTTCCAAGGCCTCTGGTTGGAAATTAAAGTAAAACAGATCCGTCTGCTAGAATACACCACACATATATAGCTCTACTTACTGAACAGGAAAAATTAGAATTGGATAAAGTACTCCCTTTAGTTTGTAGTCTTTTTTTTTTACCTGAGTGGGATTTTTCTATTGCTGGAAAACACACATCATACTGAAAAACACTCATCCAGTGAATGTCTTAGTGTCCGCAGTAAAAACTCATTAGTATTCTGGCCTTGTAAATATTGATGGTTGATGACAGCAATCCCTTAGTGTAAGCTGATTTATAGAGTTTTACAGTATTATTGATGTTAGTAAGGGAAAAAGAAGCAGGTGGATATACCATCTGTCATTGCTACCTAAGTGATAATTTACAGAAAAAAATATTTAGAACAGTTTGGTTCAGTACAAAGGAAAGAAACTGTAAATTTGGGAGGAAAAAATACTAAGACACAACAATTCTTGCTCTGTTGGTTTCTCTTTGTGTTAGTTTGTATTCTTGATGAACATGAAGGAAGAAAGATGAAAAATATACGGACTCTATATATTATTTCAGGATCTAGGGTCCAATCACAATATTTTTTTCTTGCAGTAATAATAATTCCTGCACAAAACAAATTTGGAGACAAAGACTGATTGCACACTGAAGGAGAACTAGCTTGACATCTGCATGCACACTCTGACTTTCTATACTCAGTTTTTCTTGTGAAGGAAAGTAAGGAAGGGTGATGAACCAGAAAATGTGTTGTCTGAAAAGCCTTTAGCTTTGGTATCTCAAGAAACAGAACAGTTACAGGTCTGACTCCTCCTATGCAATATGTTCCCCTGTAAAATTAGTGATAAGTATTTTCTACCCTTAAATGCTGATTACTCTTCCCAAAGCCAAATTAAAAATTCAATTTCACTATATTCATCCTTGTCCCATGTCTGCGTTTCTGAAAGCAAGAACCTTTTTTCCTTTTGCAATATTCATTAATCTTCCATGAAAAAAAAAATTAAAAAAAAAAAAGAAAAAAGAAAACATGAACAGAGCTACAGAGCTGGAAGAAAAGAAAATGTAGTAGTATGTCAGTAATGGTAGAATAAAGACACAACATATTCCAGTAAATGGAATGGAGGCGGTCTAACATTATTTAAATCCTGAACATACTTGGCTTTAAGGAAAAGCTTTCATTTTAGTGTGCTCACTTCCCTTTTGACCTGTGATTTTGCACAAACAGGTTGTGAAGTCTTTAAAGATTTTTTGTGTATAATGACCACATTAGTGGAGTCCTGAGATCTGGTGGCAGATGTTAATTGCAACAAATACAGATGACAGTGAGAAAAAGATAGTAAGGGTACAATTTGTATAGCTACTCAATGCAGCAGGAACTAGGTATCTCAGTTATTGATCATAAATATTTCATACAACTGTTCATATGGGAAACTCATGTGCTGTATAATTTATGAGATTACCAATTCTTTTAATTCTATCCATGTTCTAACAATACCTTTTTTCTAATAATTCAAAATTCAGCCAAAGTTCCAGAAGGAGCAATGAAATTCCAGTGATCTGTTACTATTTATTGGCCCTGCCTCCTATTATTTTTACTTTTTGTCTGCCATTTCTGCCCTTCTTGGAGTGAAGATGAAAGCTCATATACAGGTTAGAGCAAATGCTAAAAAAATGTGAGTGAAAGTGGTAGAATTTCTGAGCAATTTCTTTAATAAAGATGCTGAATTCTACGCTATCAGAGTGCATATTGGAAAGATTCTCATGAAGCATGCAGAATTCACTAGGCTGCTCTCTTCATTTAAGATTTTTCCACTAGTGAAGAGATGCGCATCTCAAGCTGCATCAAAGGCACCTGTACTGGTCATTGACTGGCAAGTACGTGCAGGATGACATTTGAGGTTTTGATCTTAACTTACTGTTTTTGAGATTTTGGCATCTTAATAGACTGCCTATTAGGATTAATAATCAAAACCAGGTGCAATTCTGAAATACAGAAACTAATTTTCCAAGAGCTGAGCTTTGAAAAGATATGAAGAGGCAGTTCTTGTTTCTAAAATTGTTACCCTGAATTGTTATAAACATGCAATTGGCTTTTCAAAAAACATAAATAAAATATGTCAGGTATTACCTTAAATAAGATGGTGTTATAATTTTATACCAAATTTCTGTGCCATATAAGTCTTTTGATTAACTATAAAGGAAGCAAGGCTTTCTACACTTCTCAATACACAGTGTTTTGTCTTACCATTCAAAGTTTGTGTCAAACAGCTTTACTTCCTAGGTTTACTGCAGTGTGATCTTAAAAACTAAACAAAAAAATACCCACTAGAAATCTGTTTCCTTTCATCTCTTAACCACAGAGTATCTATTTTCCTAAAAAAATTAATTCCTCTAGTGTTTCCTAGAGGAATATTCCTTCCTGTTACTTCCTCATGTATAAACACAATATGACATAACCAAAAGAGCTGTTGTGCTTATATTTTCTTATCATGCTAGGGATTTAAGTGGTGTAAATGAATAGGGACAATAAAGATGAAAACAATTTTTTTAAATAAATACGTCATGTGGAAAACTTTCCCTGCCACTCTCAGATATGTAATGGAAACGTGGAAAAGCATATTATGAATAGTGGATTTGTATTCAAAAATTGTCATATATGTCCAGAATACAAATTATATTGTCAAAATATGCAATGAACTATAAGACAAAGGAGCCTACAAATAGATGAGAACTATTGAAATGTGGCAAGTGGAAATTATATATGCAATGAAAATGTCTGTGTGTCATAAAAACCACAGAGCCCTCTCATAGTACATAGGGTTACCCATGAAGACAGTCATACAGGGAAGAAAATGAGATAAGTATTTTATTTTTATTTGTATGACATGGGATGAAAGTGCTTTTATTTAATAATAGAAAGAGCAGTATAGGAAATATAATTCCTTTATAAGGAAAAGGATGTTCTAATTTTGCATGATTTGAAGCAATTATTAGCTGTGACTGTCTATTGGGAGGGAACTTTCTGGTTCATATAATGCATTTTCCATTTGTCATACAGACTAAACTGCTAGTTAAGGATTAACTGTTGCTTCAACCCATGAATGCAGAAGAAAAATAGAGCATTAGTCAGTGGCCATATGAAGTTTAACAAGGAAAGTGCTGGATTATGTAGCCTGGGACAGGTCAACCCTAGATGTACCTCCAGACTGGGAAAAAGCTGGTGGAGAGCAGCCCCACAGGAAGGTGGTCCAGGGGTCCTGGTCTGTGGGAAATTGAACATGAGCCAGCAGTGCCCTGGCAGCCAGAAGGGCCACCCATGTCCTGGGGTGCATCAGGAACAGAAACCTAAGCTGGGCAAAGGAGGGGATTGTCCTGCTCTGCTCTGCTCTTGGGCAGCCTCACCTCGAGTGCTGGGGGCAGTTCTGGGTACTACAGTAAAAGAAGGATTTAGAACTATTAGAGGATGTCCAAATAGGGGGTCATGAAGATGGTGAAGGGCCTTGAGGGGCCCTCATATGATGAGTGGCTGAAGTCGCTTGGTCTGCTTGGAAGAGACTGAGGGGAGACCTCACTGGAGTTACAACTGCCTTGTGAGGGGAAGAGGAGCAGAAGTCACTGATCTCTTCTCTCTGGTGACGGTGACGGGCCCAAAGTGAATGGCCTGAAGTTGTGTCAGAGGAGGTTAGAGGTGTATATCAGAAGAAGGTACTTCATCAAAATGTGTTTGGGCACTAGAATAAGTTCCGCAGGGTAGACACAGCACCAAGGGTAGTCACAGCACCAAGCCTAGAAAAGCATTTGGGCAATACTTTCAGGTACATGGTGTGACTCTTGGGGAATGCCTGTGCAGGATGAGAGGTTCTACTCCAATCTTATGAGTCCCTTTCAAGTCAGGATATTCTGGTTCTATGGGTCTAGAGTCCTGCTTTAAATTCTAAAAATCATATATGAGGTAGAGCAGAAATTTTTTGGTCCTTCAGGAAGGGCCTGTACTGCACTTTAATCACAATGACCCTCTTAAACAACCTGCCTCCAGCCTGTCATATAATCTATTTTCTGGAAAAAGTTATACCTAGTTGAGTGAACTCAGTCATTCTCAGTGCACTTCTAGAGGACTCTTGCACTAAGTCAATGTATTTCCCATGGGAAAATACAGGTTTAGCAAGCAGATGAGCTGTAGAGCCCTGGAATCTGAGGCCTGTCAGGCATGTGTGGCAGCCTGCAGAGCAAGCTAGCAGTGAGGGAGGGAGCTGTGACATGCTGCAGTTTCCAGAAAGCTGACCTGCATGAGGCAAAATTATGTGCCTGGCTTTACACATCTGCACCTCAGGGACAACAGGAGAACTCTGATGCACTCTTCATATTTGTCACCTGCAGGTCTGGGCAGAGACTCACCTTAAAATTCTAGAAAACTTAATGAAAGCTTAGCAATTGAGGTAGCAGATTTAAGGTCTCACATATAAACATTTGTTTATATTGACCAGTTTTCTCCTCTGCTCATAGTGAGGTGGGATTTTTTTATTATTAAGCTGGGAAAAAGCCAAACGCACCAAAGCAAAGGTGCTACTGGTAATTATGTTGATTTTGACAGGTCCATCTTGGCATTTCTAATTAAACTGTTATCATTGCAGAACAGTAAAAAAATAATTGAATGGTTTCAAAATCACAAGGGATTTGTAGATAGTGCATGTATTAATTAAGAAAAAAAAAGAGAAAATCAGTAGCAATGACTTAAGCAAGAAAATTTGTGCCTTTTGCCGCTCATTAATTGATAGTGATAAGAGGATCCAAAGGTGATCCTTGCTGGTGTCAACAGTGATAATAGAAACTTTACGTAAGCATGAATATGCAAGTTCTGCCATAACTCCTACGTACTTCTTGCACTCTTATCTTTTTCTGGTAAAGTCCATTAAAAAAAATCTAATGGGAAATAACATTTATTACTTCTTTTCCATTAAGACATGTGAATATTTGTAAGGATGTCTTGGAGGTGTGCAACAATTTCCTGAGAGCTGCTGAGCTAGTAACTGTAAAAGTTAGTTAGGATTTTTCGGTGTCAGCAAGGATTTTCTATTCTTCCATCTATCTTTTCAGTATTTGCAGATGGTTGTTATTCCTGAATCTGTTGCAGCTTTCACAGGGTTTTTTTTTGTTACTGAATTTTGATCACTATTCTAATGAAGCCCTCATCCTCGTTTTTTATCACTTAACACTTTCATCATGTTTTCTTACAATTTCACAGCAAAATTTCTCTTTCTGTGGAGTAAAACAGGCTTTCTGAGAATTCACATCTTAAATATGACCCTTATTAAATCTTCAGTATTAGATCTGTTATAGTCAATAATATTCAAATACTAAATTATATGCTGGAATAATTTTTTGCTAAAGGTAACTGGGCCTTAGTTTTACTAATTAATTTTGCATTCAAAATATTTTTGATTCAACAGTGTGCTTGAAGGGGATATCTATAATTACAGTGTTACTGAACTACATTTATTAGAACTGTCTAGATCTGTCAAAAATGTTGATTTTCTTCCAATGAAAATTTCCTATCTTATTGACTGATAAAAGCCTATAAATTGTACTTCTGGATTAGTATTACATGGAAGCAAATAAATGTAGCAAATGCAAATCTACCAACAGAGAAGACAACCCAGTATTTTTTTCTCTTTTACTAGGAAAATTACACTAGGGAAATCCACTGAGAATAAAGATGAAAATAACATACATGAGCTGTGGAAACATATATTTCCAGTTGTAGATACACTAATATTTTTGTGATATATGGCATATGTTATGTTTTTAATATAATAATTACATTTTAAGTGTATTAAATTTACTTTGCATAAAAATGGTAAACCTCCCATCTCCCATACCTTGATGGAATCTTTCACATAATGTTTTCGCATGTACATTTAGGCAAGCATAATTTAAACAAATACAATAAATATCTACTTAAAGCGCCTAATCATCATCTTGTCATATAAATTTTCATGGGTTTTGCCAGTGCAATTGCATCATATCATCAAGGTAATAAATGGGGAAGACTGCATTTAACAATAAGTACTTAGCTTTCATCTTCTATTATTGATATTATCTGTGTATCAAGTATTTTTCAGTTCAGTTCCTTGATAAGTGCAGGAAAAAAGACTGAATGAGACTAAAATATTTTTACTTACTCATGACACTGCACTGGTTGAAAAATCATTTACAATTCATAGTTAATATTGTAATATACTTTAATAAAAACTGAAATTTGAGATTTAGCCTGTGTCCTTCTCTTTCCTCACCACAACTTCAGTTGATATACCTCTAATACCCATGCAGGAAATTATGGCCAATAGATCAAAAAGTTCCCAAGTACTTAATTTGGAAAGTTAATTAAACTGAGAAAGTTTTTTTTCCCCATAAATATTCTAATCACTCATTACATATGATTATTCAGCATTACTGTGGACATTACAAGCTGTTTTTTACAACTTCTTAGATGATTGAAGATGATGCTTTAAAATTAAAGTCTGTCTGAAAAAGGGCAGGCTATTTGAGTTAGCAGTTTTATTCAAATAGAAGAAAACCCTATATATATGTATTTCTGCTTACAGTTAACATAAATCAGGAACAAAAGAAGTGAAAAATTACTTTCCAGAAGACATCCTTTTCTTTCTATTTATTCACATCTTCCATCTTCTGTAGGACTGCCCAAGGTAATTAGAAATATAATTTTATTTGTCTGTACCAATACTGCAGAACAGCAACAGCAGAATATTTTTGAGTTATTCTCTTTTGCTCGTTCCATTTGCAGGGAATTTCTGTCCTGCACCTGTAGCTGATAACAGATGGACCATGGAAAGTCTTGTACAGTATTGAAGCATCAGTCTCTTCCATTTTAAGACAGAAACAGGCATGTAGTACACTGAAGGTAGCCTATTAAGAAGTGATAGTGATCTTGCCGAAAATTCTGATGTGCGGTCTCTGAAGCCTGCTAAAACTGGGGTTATTATCTGTTCTGTAAGCAAAAAAGGTGTGAAAATGTCAGCATAGTGTGAAAATCTGAAGGACCATTTTAGCATGTCTTTTAGTAGGAACATCCATACAAAAAGGTTTTCCCACTAATAACTGATTTAATACTCCTTATTTCATTCAAATTGAAGTGAAGGAGTATCATTAAGATCACATTCAGAATGCTCAAATGTTAGGTAAATTTTGTGATCTGTAAAATACTCTAGCCCAAATTCTTCCCTGACAGAATTTTCTTAAATTTAGTTTGTCCGCAGAGCTGTGGTTTACAGTCTAGGAAAACAAACAAAAAGGAGAAAAAGGGCCTGGTCTCCAACTCTTTTGAGTTAGGGTAGCTCAAAGATGTCCCTTTCCTTCCTATATTAGCACAAGTGTCTGTATGGAAAAAAGAAGTGCAAAATCCTTTCTCAAAAAGAGGAGAGAACAGACTGTGACTTGCAGCTTGACCAATAGCAATCTGCAGTCTCTGAGAAGTAATAGATGAGGCAGAGGAGAGTTCGTGTCAGAAGAGCTTTCCTATGGGCACCAAACAGGGGATGTCACAGAAGTTTGTCCATTAAGAGCAGTGTCAAGATTGCCCCATATCTTAAAGTAAAGCTTAAAACTAATTATTCAGATGTGATGTTAGCCAACACAAAAAGAAAGTCCCATTGATTCTGAGATGGAGTACAAGGGCAAAATATATATTTTCTAAGATGGTTTAATTTCCTTGTATCTTCTGGTCTTCCATCCAGTTTGCTCTGGCATTTTCAGATATTTGGTGTCAGTGAATTAGCTGACATATGAGTCAAACTCCTGTACAGATAATGGGCAAGCTGACACCCAGGGAAATGAAACTCATTATCTGATTCTGTATCAGAACTATATGACACAGGAGAATTGTGATTTTCAAAATATTCCCTACTGAAGAAAAATGTACTGCTCAAAATTTCAGTAGCCTATTTGGACTTGAGGCTAGCAGTAAAACAGCAAAAGAGAAAAAGTTTCTTATTTCCTCATTCTTTTGTAAATGGTAGACTTTGAAGCATTAACCTTAATTGAAATCAGATTTCTTTTTTTAGTTCCATATTTGTAACAGAAACATGAAAACACAAGGTATTTTTCTTCAGCTTGTAAATGTTTGCAACTGCAGATGTTTCGCAGATGGCTACCACTCAGATGCTCTGGGAGCACCTATTTACCCAGCTGATAGGCAGCAATGCAGCAAATAAAGGCAACTTACAGGGATTTTGGCAGTTAGCAAGGACACCTGTTTGCTTTCATGATGTTCCCTCTTCACATCTATTTTTATTTTTTTGCTTTTCTGGATGAAGTTTTATATCATGGTAGACTTTTTGGCAAATGACTGAATAGTTCCCAATTTTTTCCTTATTTCTTTAGGAGGTGTGTTTTTCTATTCATCTTCCAGTGTTTTCTTTGAGGTTTTTTTTCTCTTTTTTTTCTGTTTCATGATGGTTTGTCAGGTTTTTGCCAGTTTTTGGTATTTTGTCATGTTGGTTTTATTGATGATGATCTGTGGGATTTTCTTCCCTCCACCTGGTTTTGGAGGGAATTGTTTGTGACTTTGGGAACTTTCTGTTGCTGATGTTGTATCAATTTTGCTGTATCTTTCATGACAGAGAGGCAATACCAGGAGCAGACTGAAAAGACAAAACAAAAAATAGGAAATATTTTTAATGTGCTCTAATTACATGTACAATTGATTTCTAGCCTGTTCAAGCCATGGTAAATTTTTGCAGTGGCCAGGAGAGGTTATGACCAGGACATGGAGGTTATTCTATACCACCTCACATCACTATCCAGTGACGGGGGGAGAGCTCCATTTCAGGGGGACATAGGCAGGGATCAGGCATTATTGTTTCTGTGTGAATTGTTTGCATCTTTCTTGTACCCTATGTCATTAGTATTGTGGTTGCTTCTGTTCATTTTCTTATCCCGTTGCTCTTTCCAGTAATTGTTCGTATCTAGATTCACGGTCTTTACCTTTTGTGCTTCCAATTCTCGTCTCCATCCTGCCACAGAGAGTCAGTGAGGGACAGAATAAGCAGCAGTGTGGTTTGAAGAGTTTCAGTGGGAGAACTAAATTGGGGAGTAACATCCCTACGTCATGACATAACCTTAATGGATTCTGAATATCATGCAGCTACCTTTGCAGTTTGGATGATTTTAAGAGCTATTGTAATTAGACATGCTGCTTAGTTTACTTACTGCTGGCATTTTTTACTATTACTGTTTAATCTTAAAATCAGTAATAGTTAGATATAGTGATCTGTCATTTTAGTATAATACATTTTGGGGTTTATATATTTTAGGGAGGAACTAGTTTGTGCTGAGCAGTAACTGTAACAATGACATTTTAGCACTCTGCAGCTCATTTTTAGCCAGTCTCCTTATCAGATTTGTATTTCACTAATAAAATAGTTCTTTTATTCTTTGTCTCTTTTTGATCTCTTCAACAATTAATCCTGTAAGTCAACTTGAGATTAAGAAATTCCATAAGGAAATATATGAGAGAAAAAGTAATTCTCTATATTTCACCAGTTGTTTCTTTTGTTTTCTTCTTCATGTCCTGAAAGACAAAGCTAAATTCTCCGGATTGCAATGCTTTAATCCTCTGAGGCTGTAAACATCACTGCCGTTATGTTTTCATGGGTGTTATTATCCATAATCCATGGTATTTATTAATCAATCATTTTATATTCATTGTTTTAGTGAGATCAGACATGGAAGAAGGTCTCTCCTTGTCTCAAACATTTCCTGAACTTATCAGAAGTTTTCATAAGCCAGATGGTAAATGCAGATGGTGTTGTTCATTACGTCTAGCAACAGAGGCTGTAATCTTCTGGCAACCACAGTTCATAATGAGACACAGTCTAAGAAAATCATGGAGTCCTGCTCTTGCAATACTGAAAACTCAGTGCTCAGTTAGGCAAAAAGAAAATTGATGAAAAATTCTATTATCCTAGCACCTTTCAAGCACAGAAATGAGCTATTTGTATGGGTCTGTAGTGAGAAAATACTACCTGTGATACTATTATTTAAAAAAAAATTAAAAACATTGATGCATCTGAGGACAAAATGGGCTTGGGTTGTTAAAGCTAACTGATAATTGAGAGATTGCAGGATAAAGGTCAAAACCTGAAATTTGGCCATTCAAGCAGAAGATAACAGTAAAGAGTAGGGGCTGGCTGTAAATTTTTATGACATCCAAACTAATCTAAAATGGCTATATTGAGTTTTCATGGTGAGATTTTGGTGTCAGTGTGGATGCAGTAGTGACTTCTGTAAGAAGAAGCCAGAAATTGTCCCCATGTCTGAGGGAGCCAATACCAGCTGACTCCAAGAGAGCATTGCTGCAGGGCAAGGCCAAACCACTCAGCAGAGATGGTAGCCCAGATGGGATGACAGATTTAAGAAGAGGGAGCAAAAACTGCTCTACAAAAGCTGCTGGATGAAAGAGTGTGAACATGTGAGAGGGACAGCTCTGCAGACACCAGGGTCAGTGGAGAAGGAGGGGCAGGAGGTGCTCCACGAGCTGAGGCAGAGATTTGCCTGCAGCCTGTAGCATAGCCCAGGGTAAAGCAGCTGTGCCTCTGCAATCCCTGGTGAGCCATGGGGCAGCAGTGATGCACCTGCAGCTGATGAATGATCCCACATTAGAACTGGTGGATATCCAAAGTCTGAGATCCCATGGAAGGCCTCCACTGGAGGAGTCTGCTCCTGAAGGACTACACCCCATGAAATAGACCAGTGCTGAGGGAGTTCTGAAGATTTGGAACTGGTGGGAAGGACTCATATTGGAGAAGTTCATAGGGGACTGTTTCCTCAGGAAGGAACACACAGACAAGGAAACAGAGGGAGAGTCTGAAGCGCTCTTCCCCTAGGGAAGAAGAAGCACCATGTGATGAACTGGCCATAGTGCCCATTCTCCATCCACTGCACTGTTTCACGGTGAGGTAGAAAAACAAGGAGTGAAGTTTAAGCCAAGAAGAAGGAATGGGTGGAGGGAAGGTGTTTTTGTGGTTTGGCTTTGTTTTATTAGCTTACTCTGATTTGCATGACAGTGAATTGAGTTGGTTTCACAAAATTGAGTCTGTTTTGCCCATGACAGTAACTGGTGAGTGATTTCTCCCTGTCCCTGTCTCCACCCACGACACAAGCCTTTCATTGTATTTTCTTTCTCCTGTCCCACCGGGAATAGGAATGAATAAGCAAACAGCTTTTGTGGGAGCCAGGTGTCCAGCCAGGATGAATCCACCATAATACTTAGAAACCAAAATAGATCAGGTGATTGGGTAATGTAGAAGTCTCAAAAAATTATATTTATAAAATTATCTCTGAAAATGCATCTATTCAAGCCTATTACAAATAAACTCTAAAAGCAAATTCTCATTCACTTGTAAGATCTGTATATTTGTCTTTCACCTCTATCTTTACATGTTCACGACTAAGGAAAAATAAGTGAGAAAGTCTCTGTAAGATGTTTAAATATATGCCCAATGCCTGAAGGCAATGTTTACAAACAAAGCCATGTGTTATTATTCTACAGGTGCCATGCTAACAATGCAGGACACAATTAAGATTGAACTCTGCAGCTGAAAAGATTGTAAATCAAAGCGAGATCACTACCCTTAATAAACAATATGTACTCTGAAATGTATATCACTGTAAAAAGAGGCTTTATAAGGAAAGTTGAAAGTTTTGGGACACTGTCATTGCATCAATAGCTTAAAAATTAATAAGTTTTAGCTGTTCTTTTTTTATATGTTTTTTCACTATGCTTTTTATGTTCCATGCCACATTAACCACATTAGTGTCTTTCTGAAAGTAATTCAAATACACTTCAGATATCAGGACATCTGGAAAATATCCTTTTTGTTTGGAAAGACAAAGTAAATAAAAAGAAGTTTCGAACTGAGAAATAATTCAAGGCATTTTCTTTTTACTTTGAAGCAATTTATTTTTTTTTCACCCCTACACCTGTAGTTCAAGGATATTGAAGCAAATGAAGCAATGCTCTACCAGTGTCTCCTGTAAAATAGAAAATTAATTAAGAGGAAGTATGCTCTATCTAGAATTCCCTTATGTATTAATACATTTCAGATGTTTGACTTCTGCTTTAATGATTTACACTATTATATTTCAATTTTAATTAATTTGGCCTATTCTATTAAAAAAAAATCCTAATTGAGACTACTTTTTATGAATTAAAAAACATATATCTTTTTATTGATAGATGAAAGTCTACTATTCATAGAATTTAAATTACTTTTAAATATTTTAATTTCTATTAGAATTCTAAAGTTCACAAGAAAGAGTATTAATTTGGAAGTTCATGATTGCATTGTAATTCACAGAATTTCAAAGAACTTTTCACAACTGTAACTCCAATATATTATGACAGAATTTGGACCTTAAAATGCTTCAGGTTCATTTTGCTTTACAAAAAATTTAAAGGGACAACTAATACTTAGCACTACTGAAAAATTGGTTTAGCTTAGTTCTTTTTAGTTCAGTGTAGTAATGGAACCATGTCAGTCTGGAAAAAGTCATTGAAAGAAAATGAATTTGGAAGGATACAATCTTTTTTTAAACAATTCTTCATAGACTGAGTTCCATGAAACTGATTAACAAGAACCTGGGCTACTCTTACCTTTTGTTTGAGTGGGTTGGAAAGGAAGGAAGTGGCAGAAGGAAGTGGTGGAGGGAAGGAGGGAAGGAGGGAAGGAAGGAGGGAAGGAAGAAAGGAAGGA
>JACDOX010000596.1:43020-170835 GCA_014549065.1 Cardinalis cardinalis
GAAGGAAGGAAGGAAGGAAGGAAGGAAGGAAGGAAGGAAGGAAGGAAGGAAGGAAGGAAGGAAGGAAGGAAGGAAGGAAGGAAGGAAGGAAGGAAAGAAGGAAGGAAGGAAGGAAGGAAGGAAGGAAGGAAGGAAGGAAGGAAGGAAAACTACCATTTCAATAATGCATGCTTGCTGCTTTTGCAGATTTTCACTACCATTTCTTGTATATCCATTCCAAATGCCCCGGTGCTTTTCTCTTTGATATTGGGACTGTCACTGCTGTTTAACGTCTTGGCATGGACAGGGGGCTTGAAGGCATCCTCAGCAAGTTTGCTACAGACACCAAGCTGAGTGGTGCAGATGACATACTGAAGGGGAGGGAAACCATCCAGAGGGACCTGGACAGGCTTGAAGAGTGGACCTTTGTGAAGTACATGAGGTTTAACAAAACCAAGTGCAAGGTCCAGCACATGGGTCAGGGCAATCCCAAGCACAACTACAGGCTGGGCAGAAAATGAAAAGAGGGCAGCTCTAAGAAGAAGCACTTGAGGTGCTGGTGGACAGTAATCTCAACCCTTGCATGCACAGTCAAAAAAGCCAACATTGTCCTGGGCCACAACAAAAGCAGCATGGGAAGGAGGGAGAGGGTGCTCATTCTGCTCCTCAATTCTACTCTCATGAGATCCCATGTTGTTTCTACTTCTGGGCCCACAACACAAGACATGGACTTGTGGGATCAAGTAAGGAAAAAAGGCACTAAACTGACCAGAGGAGTGGAACATCTCTCTCAGAACAGGCTGAGAGAATTGAGGCTGCTGAGCTTGAAGGGAAGAAGGTTTTGGGGAAACCTTATTTTGCCTACCAATGTCTAAATGGGGCCTACAGAGAAGCAGGACAGACATGTAGGAATAAGATGAGGGGGAAATGGCTTTAAATTGAAAGAGGGCAGATTCAGATTAGTTATAAGGATGGAGCTGTTCAATGTAAGAGTGCAGAGACATTGGACAAGTTGCCCAGAGAAGCTGTGAGTGCCCCTTCCCTGAAAGTGTTAAGGCCAGGCTGGATGAAGCACTGCGCAATCTGATCTAGTGGAAGCTGTCCCTGCCCATGACAGAGGAGTTAGATCTAGATGATCCTTCACATCTCTTCCAACCCAAACAGTTCTATGCTTTTAGTATTCTGCAATCTTGCAAATGCTAAATCTTTTCGATCTACTTCTGAGAATTTATGAATTTTTAGTTTGCTCCAAATTTTGGTTTAGTTTTTTCTGCTTTTCAAAAATATTCAACAGAGATAGACAGAAAAATAAATCATTAACTTCAAACTATACCTTGACACCTGGATGTTCTTAGTGTGTGAAAGTATACAGATAGGGTTAGAATGACAGGTTTTCCAGTTGTTTATTTCTTTTAACATTTTTTGGGCCTATTTCAACACAGTTCAGCCACTTAAAGGCCACTTAAAGGCTGTCTCTCTAAAAAGATTTACTGTCTTTCTTTGAAACATATTGCCTCTGATAACTAAATAATTTTCCTTGTTATATGTCATGCAGAATCCATGAAAATAACATTTTATGAAACAAGTATGACATCAAGCAGGACATTCTTAATCCAAGATACAGTGAACAACTGGAGCCCTTAATGACCCTGACAGTTTTGTGAAGACCTCACCTGGCTTCTGTTCTTTGAACAAAGGTTCCTCCTCTGAGAATATGTGCATAAAAAAGAAAGATGCAACCTCCCTATCTTACCTTGTAATAATGAGTGCCCTAGGGGATAAAACACACACAGCTGCTACTTCAGAGTGCTTGAAGTTCAGCAGGTTGTGAAGTCTCATTCAGTTGCTGCATCTGCCTTTAACTTTGCAAAAGGCCAAACTTCCTTAAAACAGAGAAAACAAATTCTTGGTCTTACTGCCTTTTAAATTACGTTCTCAACTTTTCCCAGGTTAAGGTACAGAAAAGCTTTCAGAATCCTGTTTATCTGAACTGAATCTTTATGCAACTTTTGAGTTTAACATTCTGTAAAATATGTCTTGGTTTTTATCCCCTGGATTCTCACCACATTACTTATTCTTTCAGTTTTCTTTTTATAGACCAAAGCAGTGAATAAATAAAAGATTTACCTAGAATATTAAATATTTGTTCTAAATAACTTCCTATGTTCGTGTTTATAATAAATATTTGTTTCCTTTAAGAGCTGCAAGAGCAACAATCTAATGATTTCAGTTTCAGTTCTGCAAATTATGCCTTTGTAATACACAAGGAAAAAAGAGATTCTTACTTTGGAAAGGTTTCAAAATAATTGTCTTTGTTTTTTACACTATTATTTCTCATGCCAAAGAATTCCAACAGCCTTTTCTTTACATTTATAGCCAAACTTCCCCACTACCTGTATTAAAGCAATATGCTTGAGAATTGGCCATCACATATTGCAATTTCCTCTAACAGGTCCAAACTTTCCATAGAAACTACAGTATAACACCTAGCAAAGCGTAAATTGCTGACAAAATGCAGAAAACAAATAGCTGTGGGAATGTATAAGGTACATACTGAAGGCAGAGTACAAAGTGTTTTCAAAAAATGGAAAGTCTATCCTTAATGCTAGATATTATACCCAAGTCTCTTCTTTAAAAGCTTACATTTAGCATCACTTTTTGCGTATTTTTATACTCAAATTCAAATGGATGTGCTACACAAAGGAAAAAAATGCTTTACAGGAGAAGAGGAAAAGACTGAGGCATACTTCTTAAGAATTGCTTTCTCTCTGCAGATTAACTTTGTGCTGAAGCTGACAGTTTTGGTGAAAGAAAAAATTCAAGTGTCTAATATGCTTCTGCTCCCAGCAGGCTTTTGACATTGACTTAAAAGGAATTTAAATAAATGTGAAAACCAAGGAGGAAAATTAAAATAGAACATCTGATTTACTTTTATATTCCACGTGGGCACCAGTTAAATTCTGTTAATGTCAATAGAGCTAGAATGAGACAAAATTGGAGTAACGAATTGTTGTATCTGGTCTCTCAAAACATATTACATAAGAATTACACAACCACAACATAAGTTATTTTCTCATCAAAATAATTACTTCTGTGGATGTTTCATTGCATGTTTGTGGTGTTTTGAGGCACAAATGTATTTGACCTTCAGTTTTGCACACTGATGAAGACATTGAACAATCACATTTTGTTATCAAAACATAGTGTGAAGCAATTCCTTGTCTTCATTGAGATTAGAGGTCTTCATCTACAGCTACGTCACTGTCAAATTAGTAACTTTCACAAAAAGTAACACAAATTGCAACAAGTCACAATAAATTGATACCATTAATTAGAAAAAAGGTTCCAGAAAACAGTTTGGTAAGTTTGGAAACAAAACAATTACCATACTATATTTAAAGAAATTAATCTTCAAAAAGCCTAAAAACTAAGAAATTTGACTTAGCTTATTGGAGGTTGTAGTGGCTGGACAAAAGAGACATACAGTACAGGAATTCTGATTTTCATGTCTGTTGAAAATTGTCTCACCTTTTGGAAGAGAATATTCTCAGAAATATAGACTAATGGACCCCCTTATATCTCAACAGTCACAGTTTACTCTTCTCTGTGTCAAATCATTTGTTAAGAAAAATCCCATTATTGTTTCAGCATGACAGGCAAGAGTTCTGGCACAATGGGCTTGGTATAACTGTCATTCTAGCAGAGTGACCTACCCCACAAAAAATGATCAAGAAATGAGGACTACAGCTGACCTCCAAACTGTAATGCTAGGTAATGTCCAAAAAAACAGCAGCTGTAAAAAGCATTTGAAGTCACCATAGACAACTAGCTGAGGAGAATTACTGTAATGCTACTACATGAAAAAAGCTTAGTACAGTCTTTGATTGTTTACAACAGGATATCCCTCCTTCATATATATATGATTTATGAATGTTTGAGTCCCTCATTTTGTCCCCATTTCACAAAATCACTAAGAAGTATAAAATTGCCAAAATAAACTCCATCCACTTTTGTTAGCTTAAAACTTGTCAATTTCAACTTTATTTTTTTCTAGAAATTAGCAGCATGTTTAGAATATAACTAATCTAGATGCTATAGACTGCAGTTCAAGTAGCCAATTAAGATAGTCCTACGGACATGGAATATTTTCTGCTAGTAGAAACAGTAGAAAACTTCCATCAGAAGAAATTTCTGCAAGGCCTTTTTTCTATTTTGGTATAAAAAGAAGGTTGGGGAAACTTGTTAGTACCAATGAAAGGTATACACAAACTGGAGATGAACCTCACTAGTGAGTGTTAAATTTCATGTTGGACTGAACAGGTGGATGTTGATATGCCACCACCTCTAGATCTTCTCAACAGAGAATTGAGACTATCACCTTGCAGTAGGTGTTGTTACAGAAACACTGTAACAAGAACAGCTAAAGTAGATCATCAATAATAGTATTATGCAGGTAATTAACCTTTTGTTTTAACCTTAATTTGGAAGTAAGTTATTAGGTTAGATGCTATCCATCAAACTGAGGTTTGCTTTAATGTGAAGACAAAATTATGAAGCAGTTTAAAAGACCACTTAAGGATCTGAAAGCACACCCCATGAAGATTAAAAACAGAACTAAAGTCAATATATATGCAGCCAGCTACATCATAAATTTTCATTTAATAAGGAGAAACAAACAGTCCTATTTTCAGGTTGGGCAGTCAAAATCATCAAAAAGTCAATACTATCTCTCTTACCCTCGCTCAGACCATGTAAATGCTCTCTTAAAATTGTAACGTGTATTTTATCTTTCTGCCCTAGTGTATAACAGAAAGTATTCTTCAAATACCCCATATTCTTCTCCACAATGTATTTTTCCTATGCTAACCATTCATAAATTTCTCAAAGGAAATTGCTAGATTCCCCTTCCCAAACATTGTAGAATTTAAAATCATATCACAGGGCCAAAGAGGTTTCCAGCTTATGAAGCCTTTGGTGCATGTTGTTTGCTAATCAGTGTGCCATAAAACACTGTTAAACAACACTATCACAGGTTGCTAAGCTGGAGGTCTAGAGCTCTGTTCAGATACTAATATGTGGTTGTTAAAAGGCAAAGCTGTCAATTCATCTGGCAACAGACTAAATTTTCGTGCTATCAACAAGAACATATCATGGTAAAACCAGATCAAATATGAAATTTCATTTGCAAAACCTTCTAAATTCTCATAGCAAAGCTGTACAAATCAAGTGATTTTCTAAGCAATAAAGAAACACTAATTCAGACTTTTAAAAGCAGCTGACTTGCTCTTGTTTTCTTTTGAAGCTGCTTAGCTTAACTAACATTCCTATATATCTCTATTGGATGCCTATAAACAGCAGTAGTACTTTTAGTTGCAATTATCAGACAGATAAACACTCAAGTAAAAGACAAAGCACCTTGCTATTAAAAATTACAGAAATATATATATATCTTACCTCGCATTCATGTCCTTATTCATTACATATTGAAGCAAATTTTAAAAATATATAAATTAGGAATTAAATCTTTGAATTAAACAGGGAATGAGAAATTGTCACTTCACAGAACTATCAGTAGATTTTCAGTGGCACTGAATACTCTTTGTTGTCAAGTGCCTGTTGTAGCATGAAGAATTTTAGCAAATGTAAATGAATTCTTACTCAAATACAACCACTACTCAAATGCTTTCTTTAAGTTTAATTCTTTTAATTCTACTCCAAAGAAAAATAAATTATCTTTTACATAATGGATATCCTGTCAGCAAAGCTTTACTTTTGAATAGGGTTCCCAACAGAGATGGTTAGGAAAAATGAATTGAAACAAGCAGAGTTACCTTTACCATGCTGCTATTTGACATCTACCCCCATTTGTCATTTTTACCTCATTGCTCAAAATATAAAAGGATACAAAACTAACAGAGAGTGTCCAAAGGAGAGTAACAAAGATGATCGAGAAGGATCTTGAGGTGAAGCCATATGAGAGGCAGCTGGGGTAACTTGGTCTGTTCAGTCTGGAGAAGACTGAGGGGAGACCTCGTTGCAGTTACAGCTTGCTTGTGAAGGGCCAAGGAGGGGCAGGCACTGATCTCTTCTCTGTGGTGACAGTGACAGGACCCGAGGGAATGGCCTGAAGTGTCAGAAGAGGTTTAGGTTGGATGTCAGGAAAATTTTCATCCCCCAGAGGATGATTGAGCACTGCACCAGGCTCTGTAGGGAAATGGGCACTGCACCAAGCCTGACAGAATTCAAAAAGTGTTTGGACAAAGCTCTCAGGTACATGGTGTGACTGTTAATGTGTCCTGCATAGGGCCAGGAGTGGGACTTCAATGGTCTCTGTGGATGCCTTCCATCTTAGTATATTCAATCATTCTATAATTCTATGGAAATCAAGCACTTAAAAATATTAATTATTTATGTGTATTATTTAATTATGAATTATTTAATATTAATCTATTAATAGATTTGGCCAAAACAAATGAGCTGCTTTTCATTGTGCTTATCATTATTTTTAAAACAAGACAGTAATATTGATAATTTTTTATCCTAAGACTTCATAGAATTTGTAGAACTCATAGGAAGTTGTAGTCTGCTATGAGCTTCTTCTCAGTCTCCTTTTTTTCTGGCTGAACAAGCCAAATGATCTCACCATTCCTCATATGCCTTCCCTTCTAGAACTCTTTACAATCTTTGTAGTTCTCCTTTGGACACTTTCTAACAGATTTATACCTCTCTTATTTTGTGGTGACCAAAACTGCACACAGGACTCGAGCAAGGCTGCACCAGCACAGAGTAAAGCTGGACAATCCCCTCCTTTGATTAGCTTTTTAAGTTTGCTGGTGAAGAAAGCCTCCTGTCTTTGTGTTTACAGAAGGTCCAGCATTCCTGCAATTGTCTCTAAGAGCTTCTGTTTCCCAGAGCTAAGTATTTCAACCAGGTTGAAAAGAAGTAAATCTTAAAATAAATTCCATCTTGGGAAATGTGTGCATTTCTTTATAGCTGCAATGCAGATTCACTGCATCTCCATGGAACTATTCACAGGATAATGGAAAATTATAATTGAAAAAAACCCAAAAAACCTGAAAAAATAGAAATGTTATTCTACTGAATGGAATATTCAATTTATTCAGAAAAAAGTTTAAGAGGCAAGAATGAACACACAGCTGCAGTAGGATGAATGTACCTCTGTAAATAGTATTTAAGCTTTTACTTTCAATGTCTGATAAGAATGTCAACAACATAATAACACTCTTCAGCAAAAAATGTACTTCACTTTCAAGATATGATGTCTCAACATACAGTATTTGAAATTTTTATGTGAAAGTTTTAGCTTATCCAATGTATCTTGGGAGATTCTCAACTAAAGTATTGTTCATAAAAGTCAAAAAGTGAGATGTCACAACATTGTACTATGAAATCTAATTTATTTATTTATTTATTACTTGGAGTGTAAATAGTGAAGTTCTAAAAGTGTATTTGCCATTGTGCTTTCTCTTTCTGTCACCGTGAACATTCATATCACACTGTCTTTTCAAAAAAAAAAACCAAACAAACAAAAATAGAAAAAGAACAGGCAAAAACCCTTACATTGTGTTTTCTGTGTAACTTTCCATATGTAATTGGATTTTTTGTTGTTGTTGTTGTTGCAATAAGCTTTATACTAGTGGAAATAACAGATTTTTTTGAGAAGGAAAGGCAAAAAATTCTTCTATATAAGATAATGTTTTCAGGGTTTGGGTTTCTTTCAAATGCTCCATTTTTATAATATATAAAGGTTAAGAAACATGTTTTTCTTTCATCCAAGACATGAAAATGTGCTTTGAATTGAAATTATTTTAATTAATTAATTAAGTAATTAAGTAATTAAGTAATACAAAATTGAAATTATGTATTTTTTATTTTATCTGAAGATATAATTTTTAATTTTTCTTTCATTTCAAACAAAATATAAGTGAGTTTTATAAGTCATGAAAAAATTCTTTGAAAAAATGCTGCAGCCTAGAGGAAACATTTTTTTTACTTTTGAGTGACTTACTGAATAGTAAATAACTTTTCTGAAAATAGCTTTCTTCAGTCACAAAGTCTAGCATGAAAACAAAGCCTGATGACACATGCTTTCAATCTCAAATTTATTTCTGAAAGAATATTCAGATCACTTCACATCCTAACAATACACTTCCTTACCAAAGGGCAAGCAATTCTTATTCTTGATTGTGTTTGAGATATCTCAATTAAAAAATGAGTCAGCGAGCCTCCTGAAGTGAATGCATATCACCAGCATTTTGTCTCTTCCATTCATAAGTATCTAGAGCTCCTGCACTTATACAGACAACTCAAGAAATCTTGTAAAAATTGTGCATAGAAGGACTCTGTACAGAGCTTATAAATTAGCAGTCAGGCTTAAGACAAAGAAGATATGACACGTCATCCATTCCAAAATTATGCTGACTCTGAAGTCATCCTGCCACACTGTTTTCCTAAGTTGAGGTGTTGTTTATTATTATTATTAATTATTATTATTATTATTATTATTATTACTACTACTACTACTATTCCTAAGGGAGGAAGAAGAAAGCTTTTCATTATATAGTAAATTTGCATGTATTTGCTGGTGCTGAAATTTCACATTATACTGCTCAGATGATCCTACTGCAATTAAACATCATGTTATCTGTACGATATCATAACATAATGTACAGAATATGGATCACAGAGAACTTTACCATTGTGCTCATGCTGTTTGCAGCAGCAAAAATCTGACTGCTAACTAGCTTTGCACAGCACAGTCTCCAGCTAAACAAAGTATGCATTTACTGACCAATTTCACTAATACAATCTTTTGTGGGACAAAAATGTTGCTCTGAAGAATACAGCTAAGAGAATCTTTTCTTTATTTATTTTTTCTGATGATTTAGACAGCAAGAAATCAAAGCAACATCCTTCCCACGTTGATTTGAAAAGTGAAAGAGGAACAGTATTTACAGATTTTTGTTATCAGTTGGAAAACAAAGAGACAATCAGATTTTTCTAAAGTATAGCTAAATTGACAGCTATGCTTGTCTTCTGTAAGAATCCCTTGGTGAAATCAAGCATATTACAATTACTCAATTATTCTATATTTTTCTGAGGCATCATCATCTTGCAACAATAAAATGAAAAAAAACCAAACAGACAAAACCACAAACAAACAAACAAAAAAGCCTAGTACTTGTATACTTGTGTACTTGTTTGAAGTAGTGACAGAGTAAATATTTCTGTGTTTATTATAGCAGTGATAATAGGACATCAGCAAGATCTGACTATAGGACTCATTCAGAACTTTAGAACTCTATAGCCATACTTTTTGGTATAAGTCACATTTTTGTGACTGAGTTATGGGTACCAAATTTTAGAGGAGAGTTTAGTATGTTTCATTTGGGAGTCCAGAGAGTAGTAGTTAATTTCTACATCCAGTAGTCATTTGCATTATCAGAAAAATTCTGTACTGAAAGGTGTTAAAAATTGTGGACTAATTCATATGGAAACAATGTTTTCTCCCAAATGTAGATGTCTAACAGCATTTAAATGTTCTAGGATATCCAGAATCAGAAGAATCTTCCAGAATTGTGTTATTAATCTTCCACAGGTCATGTACCTTGACTACTGTAGAGTTGTCTCAAATACCCCAATACACATAAAATTGTATTAAGCTACATTTTGGTAAACTGAACTGCATCCTCGATGACACCATAAAATATTCCAAATGTGGATGAAGCAGTGAAGAAAAAATACTCAAAATACTTTAAAATATTATTTTATTCAGACAGGTTTGCCAAAAAATAACTTTTTAGGTTTTTACTGACAAAATTTATTGCATTATTAAATCAGGTTTCTATCCTTATTCTTCCATCATACTACTGAAATTAAATGCACATTTTTGTAGGCTGGAGGGGGGTTTTGAATGGAACTACTGACTGTATTGGACCTCTATTGCAATAATGGAGAACAGAAGGGAGCAAGTTATAAGATAAAACTGTAAGCCTGAAACTTTGTAAGTCATGAGAGAGGCCATTTCTTGTGTGTTATTGTTAAGATATGTTGTTTGTATTCTCCCATATTCCAAAATGTATCACTTTTTAGTAGAAAAACTGCTTTTCCATAAAAATTTTCCATTATCTTGATGCAATTTTCTGAAATTAATTGAAAATTTTCCTTCAGAGTCATGTTGTATGGGAATACATAGCTGTATAGGATTTTATTTCTATGTGACTGGCATCCAAATGCACAGCATAAATTCTTTTTTATTTGCAGGCTTCAAAGAAAGAAAATATTCCTTGTAGAACAGCCTGCAATGAGTTTGGGTTAGCCTTTTTCCCCCCTGGTAATTAAAGAAAACAAAGAAGATAAGGGGAGAATGACTGTTTCAAATTTTTAGTTAAACTTTGCAGTCTCTAAAACATGTTTCCCCAAAGCTAGCTACTTTGTCGTGAGCCAATGCTATATTTTTTAATTCATGAGCAAATCTCAGCTATCCCAGAAATAAACTTTACTACTATTTTATAATGTGTGATGTCTCTTACCTCTGAGAAAAAAGCATGATCTGTTATTAGCTCCAGCCTACAAGCTTCCCTCGTTCATCTTTTTCATTGAGATTTGGGGGGGAAAAAAAGGAAAAAATGCTTTATCAGGGATTGAATAATATTACTGAACATTTTTTAGCTTCCACTTATATGATAAGAACTCATCAATCTATAGTCACTGCAATCACTATATTTTATATCTATTTGATATTCAAATTCTTGCTCTTGCCAGTTATTTTCCCTTCATCCATCATATTCACATCTTGGCTATTTTGAACAAATATCTCAAACAAAATTATAAATCCAGCCCCTAAATTAGATTTTTATAGACTCCTAGAATCAAGAGTTCCTGATTTCCTTTAGGATTTTTCTGAAGGAAAAGACCTTTGGGATCCACAATTCAGCCGTAAGGCTAACAGTCCCAAGTCTACCAATAAATAATGTCCCTGCATGCCACCCATGTGCGTGTTCTTTAAGGACTTCAAGGGATTGTTATTCAACTACTCCCTGAGCAACCACTTCCAATGCTCAATAACATTTTGGTTATAACTTTTTCAATAACCTTTGGTTATTGAAATTCACATTTCTCTAATATCATAAGCATAAACAGAAATCTACCCTGATTTTTTTTCCCATTCATTGTGTGACCTTGCAATGACTTTTACCAGGCCAATTCAACACACTGAAATGTTCATATCTGACAACATTAAGGTCCGAATGACTTGTTGGCAAGGAAATACTTTAAGATTTTGAGGGAAAAAGGCAATTTTCATGACAATATAGTTTCTTTCAGAAATAATTCTTCTGACTACCTAAGTTTTCTGCTATGCTACGGTCTTTGTGGACAATCAATTTAGGTTTCAGAACTTGTTGGCTAGAAAAGGTCAAGGGAAGACACAAAAATGATATAGACGTAGTATTTTTTCCTTTTGTTATTTCAGCCTTGTGTTCTATTATGGATAAAGCTTAGAGGGAAAATAGTGAATTTCTTATAAATCAGAAATTCTGTACAACCAAAACAATGAGAAGGAATGAAAGGTACAGGATTAGGAAAATGGTGCATTGAATAAAAAGAGTGGAAGATACTGAAGTAACAGCCCATGGCTGGCCACTCTTAGTGATGCAATAAATAACAGCTTTCATCAATCCTTTCCTCATGCACAGGATGCCCAGGTCTTTTTCCATTAGGCTGCTTTGTTGCTGAAAACCCTCAGCATATTCTGGTGCCTGTGGTTGCTTCTCCACAGGTGTATGAGTTTGCATTTCTCTTTATTGAACTTCTTACTGTTCCAATCAACCTGTTTCTCCAGCCTGCCCTGGCTCCTCTGAGTGGTGCCACACATGCCTAGTCTGTCAGCCTCTCCTCCCAGCTTTCTGTCCTGTATCAACTGCCCTGGGTGCACTCTGATCTATCTCATGGGTCACTAAAGAAGAGTTTCAAGAAACGGGCCCCAATATCGTCTCCTTGGTTTCGTCACTGAAGGCCAGTTTTCAGCTGGGCTACTTGACCCTTTTTACAAGCCTTTACACTTTTCAGCTCAGCCATTATCAGTTTTGATAATGAAGTTATCACAAATTTCATATAATTGTCTACGAAGATTTTTTGGGGAAAAATTTTCAGTTGGTTCAGCACAGCTTACCCTCAGTGCTCACTGCTCCAAGTTATCATATTAAGCTGGAAAACAATATTTCCACAAAACCAAATAGACTTTGAAAAGGTGAATGTTTACTTACAATCAAACAAATTCCAAGAGACAGGAAAGTCAGAACACAATACATTTTAAGAAGAGGTAGATTGGAAGGGGAGCTCATCCTTTCAGTGTTGTCTTTTGTCATTATTTAAAATGAAAACAATTCTTTCTTCTTTATTCCTACTCAAAATTATATTTTTACCTTAATTTTTAAGAGGAGTCTAAGAAATGCAGTTTCATACATGCAAGAATATTTCAGCCCCAAAGGTAATACTTTAGAAAGGTCGGCTGACTGAAAAAGGTGAGGGGAGTGGAATATTATTATATATTACAGTTACTGCTGAGATAATATATAAAATAATGAGTAAATGCATTCCAGAAGGAAAAAAATGAAAATTTGAGCCTGTACAAAAAAAATGAAAATTTTAGCCTCCATAAATATGGAGTACACATCATATTGGGGGATTACATTTGTTTTGAGAAATTTATTACAGCCAAGACTCTGCAATTATAGCTGTGATTCTACACAGAGAATAAAGGAAGAATTTAATTTTGTGTTTGTAATTATTGTTTCATGTCTCGGCCACAATAGACTTCTAAAGTCTAGGCATTGTTTCTGGGATCTATAATTTTTTTTATTTATTTTTCATGTCAGAAAATTCAGCACTTCCTTTCATTCTGCTGTATCCCACATCTTGACTGAGCAAAAGTAATCTGCATTCAAACACTTAATCTGAAAGGAAATTGACTAGAATTTCAAGGCCTTAATAGATATGGAGACATAAATGTTGACCTAAAACTTGCAATTCTTGGCTCTAAGCTACGCTATTTCTAGCCCTCCAATTGTAGTTTAGTTTTCTTGTGCTTGATTTCATCATCCCCATTACTGAGTTTCTGCAAATAGATCGGAAAAACTGAAAAGATACTTAAAAGTGAAATGTATTTACCTTGTTACAGGCCCTAAGACATGACATTGACTCAAAGGGTAGAATGGATACCTTGAAATGAAAATGCAAATAAAGTTTCTAAGTACTACCTAACACACTTATCCAATAAAAAACAAAATAATGCTCTGGCAGCTGACTGCTATTCTGAACCGTTGACATTGACTGGCTAGGTGACCTAAAATAATCACATCTACCTAACTTCCTTTTCCTTATGACAGAATTAAAAAAATTATATTATAATTTTACACTGTTTCAGCATCAATGTTGTTAAATAAAAAGGAAAATACTTGTCTAGCTTAGAAAAGAAAACTTTATGACCCCACAGATAGAACCAGAAAACTAAATCAATAATAACATAAACATTGAAAATGTCTAATAGCACTAGTGATAAATACATATAAACATCCTTTACAGAGTTCTTTACAAAATCAAAGGCACATGTCTAGGAAATGTAATTTTGTGACACTGACCTGGATAAGCTTAAGAGGTCAGTTTACGTGCACAGCAAAAGTAAGAAAATCTAAATTCAATTCCCAGCGGAAAAGAAAGAACAAGCATTTCTTTTTTTTGTTTTTGTAGTTTCATTCACTATGTTCTGTTTCCTGACAGACACCTGAAGAAATTAAAAGTTAGGGGAACAGAGAAAACTGATTTTCAGAAAACAACAACAGGCTTCCCAAAGTCTGCCAGAGAAAGAATTTCATTCTTAAAAAAAACCCTGATAGATACAAATTTCTGGTTTATTTGAGATACTGGGATTTTTTATTCTCTGGCCAGCTTTACATGAAGATTATCAAGTCCATTTCTCACTTTGTAAGATGAAGATGGAATGCATGATGAGAAATGCATTCTTTTGAGTATAATTTTCCAAGCAGCAAGCATATAAGTGAGCAATCTTACTACTTGGTATCAAGTAGTTTCAACAAGCCTCACGTGCTTTTAACTAAGAAAGAAACTAAGAAATCTGTTGCTATCCAAAACTGTAGAAATCAGTTTTCCGTGAATGGTTCATGTTCCATCAAATGCCAGCTACCAATAGCCTACAGATGAATTATCTTTTGCTCTGTTATATCAGTCACAGCAATTTCAAGCCTGGCTAGTACAGTCACATATAACATCAGAAAAAAGTCCTTTCCCATCTAGTACTGCAGAGGATAGTATAGAAAGGAAGCACCCCAGAACGCTTCATTTTCTGTCATGTCAGGTAGTTTGAACAATGTAAGCATACCCTGCCTTCTCAGTACATCCTCATGAAGACTAGCATCAGAAATATCTTGCAGTGAACCATGTAATAAACAGTACGAAAAAAGCAGGATGGAAGACCAACGTAAAATAGCTCTCCTATGCTGTTGCAAATGCATCCCAATGACCTGCTATTATGGCCTCCAAGCATGCTGTTTTATACAATCTAGCACCCCAAGCACAGCATCTTTGGCTAAGATGTCAGCCTAAACAGAAATGTCACAGGAATTTTATTAGATTGAATAAGCAGAACTAAGCAAGGCCTCTTCAAAAAACAGATTGAAAAAAAGTATGTGGAACATCATTACAGCATCTGCAATGTAATAGCAGATATTTTAAAATTAGAGACTGCAATCAATTTAATATTCTTATAAACAAGAGTTTAAACTGGTATTTAATATAATTAAGATAAATGCAGGGGTGGAAAGAACAGCCTTTTAATTTTATAAAAGGTATTTATTAAGCTGCTTCAGGAAAATATGTGCTCCCACTAACTCACTCTAATATAATATTTTTTTTCATTTCTCCTGTTCCCAACTCCCACTTGCCTGACTGCATGCTGTCAGCTTCTGAACTATTTTTCCATTCTGTGCAGGACAAAAGACGCACAAATGTGGCTGTCTTTCATTCCAGTGTTCACTTCATGCCATATAATGCTACTTAATGGGCAGAAGGTATAACAGCAATTCAACTATTCCTGTAACATTGTGGCAGTTCAGCTATTTTTCTTTTTTACCTCCAATGGCCAAAAAGCTATTATTATTCATAGAATTATTTATGTTGGAAAAGACCCTGAGTGTCCAACCATTAACCCAAGTGTCCAAGGTATACCACTAAACTACATCCCCCATCTACATGAGGTTTTTTTAAATACATCAAGACACTTAAAACTGCTTCCTTGGTCAGCCTGCTACAATGCCTGACCAGCCTTTCAGTGAAGAAATTTTTCTTAATATCCAAACTAAACTTCACGATGAAGTTGATGAAACTTGAGGCCATTTCCACTTGTCCTTAAATATGTTACGTGGGAAAAAAGACCCACATGCACCTTGCTACAAACTTCTTTCAGGCAGCTGAAGAGCAATAGATATCCTTGCAGCCTCCTTTTCCTGAGCTAAACCCCTCCAGCTCTTTCAGCCAAATCTCAAATAAGAGAATACTCTCCAAATAGGATCATTTTAAATTTATAGGCAAAAAATTGTGAATTGCCTCACTAAAGAGTTTAAAGTATGCAGATTTCCTTTAATATTTTACATTTGACATTTAACTTAAGTATTTAAAACCACAGACGAACCTACTAGAATTTATTTGCAATACACATGAAACACACCAAAATCAGTTAAATTTCAATATTCACATTTTACCTCTTCAAATTGAGTAAAAAATAACTGTGTTTACAGGTTTGAAACACATGTATCTAATCCAAACTTTAAAGTTCTGAGAATATGTAGCAAACCCTCTCCTCAGACATATGTAACAGGCCAGTATCCTTTCCACACCCTTTTATAAAAATTAGCTTACAACTTCTACTACTGAAATAGATCCACCAGTGCATAAACTTTCATAAAAAGCTCCAATCTATCTCATAAGATGGTTAGCAAATCCCAGATATTTGCAATGAAACTTCTTATGGCAAAGATAAACTTTGAACTGAATATAAGGCAAAAGCAACCCCAAATCCTACCATAAGGTCCATAAGGAACCATATCAACAGTAGGAAAGGAAAGTATTAAAACACCAGAAAGATAACCTGTTGCAATGTATACCAGTGTTTCTGCTTTTTACATCCTCTCATATGAAGCATAAAAGCAGTTCTCATATCAAAGACACAACAGGGGAGAAAGGAAGGAAGGATAAGAAGTCATGATTTTGTTGTCCTATACACATTTCCTATTACACATGAAGACCTACACCATTTCTTTTTCCTTTCAGAGAGTTTCTTTATCAATTTATAGTGAAAGAAATCGAGTTGGGGGTTGAGAATTACACTACATTTAAGGAACTACTACTTGCAGTTACAGTAGACAACAAACACGATGAAACATCCAGATGTATGAGCTATAAGTGTCTTGATGGAAAGAAGACATGAAATTGTAAAAGGTAACTAGATGTTAGAAAAGCACTTGTGCAATTTCAGTGTCAGTTACATTACAATAATTACTTCTAGACTTATGATGCCTGATTACAAGCTTTGCTTTAGTCTTTGTGAATAAACATTCAGTGATATATAACAGAAACAATACAAGTGAAAATATTTATAGTCTATATATAAATACATTACAAATATAAAATCATTCGCTGTACTTATGTTTGAATTATGAAATAATCATGTACTTATTAAGCAAGCTATAGACTTGCTTTTCCTTCCATATACCAGACTCTTTGTCTAAGTTTAAATCTGAGTTTAAAAATTGTAAATATGTAGCTTAGGTACTCACCGAAATATTCATACCGAAATGATAGAGTGTGATATCAGTGTGGGCATAAAAGATAAATCTGAGCACTTCCATTGCATTTTTTGGGCCTTAGGTTTTGTATAATTATAAAACTCAACTGCAGAAAAGAACCCCTACAAACAAACAAACAAACAAACAACTCCTCATTAAACCAAACCAATTAACCAATTAACCAAAAAAAATCCTCTAACAAAAAAACCCTGTTTGTAAGCATTTGGTGCTTGCACATCTCAGTTTCAAACTACTTTGAATCATTTAGAAAACAAAATACTAATGTGGACCTCTTTATACATCCATGTAGTTTAAACAGGTACAAATTTCCAAATCCTAAGAATTACACCAGTAATGTACACAGCCTGAAAGGTCTTTTTGCGAGGAAATATTTGGAGAAGTCTCAGAAGATACTGATTCAGTTTGAAAGTCACTTGATTATTCTTTATCAGGCTGTAGCGAACTTAGATTTTTAATTTCATATATTTTAAAAATCTTGCAAGTAGCCACCATTTTAATTAAAAATTGTGATTTATAGAATGTATCATGCATCTAAATACAGTAATTCAGTGGTAGTAACCTGCTGAGAAAAGTACGTTAGTACAATAAATTTGTAACAGTGGGATATGAAAGTCAAATTGCTTCAGGTTCTTTTGAAATTTAAATTGTCTGCAAACAGTAACACTGAATGCTATGAGAAATAGTTTCTGTTTATAGAGAGTAATTATGACTGCAAATAGAAGGAAACCTTTTTTGAATTATATCTATGGAAGGGCTAAT
Organism: Cardinalis cardinalis; assembly: GCA_014549065.1. Classification (NCBI taxonomy): domain Eukaryota; kingdom Metazoa; phylum Chordata; class Aves; order Passeriformes; family Cardinalidae; genus Cardinalis; species Cardinalis cardinalis. Next base: position 60,660 of record JACDOX010000596.1, read on the forward strand.
CTGATCCATTATGCAAGGAAAACATTTTTGAAGTATGTAATTTTAAGCTTGAGGGCAAGGTAAGGGAACCCATGGTGGGCTACTATGTTGTGTCCTTAAAGCAGGATTAAGCAAGTGTATGTTAGAAGATCATGTATTGTTTTCTTTGATTTCTTTTTATCCTCTCAGTACTATAGGAAGTCTGCAGTAATCTATCAAATCATAATTACAACATGTATCAGAATTTCTAAGTAACTGTATATCCCATCTGATTATTTGGTAAGCATTTTGTTTACAGCATGCCATATTTTCATTAGACTTGGCATGGCAGGGTTCACCTTTTTGAAGAGAAAGTTGTTTAGGTCTGTTTAATTCTTCATGATGGTTTATTTTTTTCTCTTCCTCGCCTGGCGTACAGACCATCTGTGCCTCTGGTACTCCTAAATAGTCCCTTAGCAACTTAAAGGAAGTTCTGAACATTTCTACTTTGACCTTCAACCTTCTAGTAACATTTTTAGATCATTTAATTCAAACCTGAGACATTTAGGTTTCCAAACCCAAATATTGAAAATCAAGTGCAAAACAACATCTCTAAATACATTTCCTCTAGTTGTTAGTCGTGTCATGAAACTTTGAGCTGGCTTATATCACAGAGCTTTCTGGATAGACCCAGTGCCTGCCAAAGAAGGCTCACATGCAGATTAACATGGTCACCAGGGTTTAGATATTAAAATTTCAAAGTAATACCAAGTAGTAAGTTTTTTTCTTGTTGTTTTTCATTTTTGTTTCCTTTGTTTCATTGGTTTCTTAGTTTATTACTTTGTTTAATTGATATGAGTAGGAAATAACTTCATAGAAAAAACTGTCTTTACTTCTTTTTCTTTTCATGAGTTAAAGTACTTCATCCCATTGGGAAGTGAAGGAAAAATATATCACCCCAGGGTTCCTCGACATGCTTTGTATACAAGGGAAAAAACCCTACAGTAAAGCTTTTCCTTTCATTCCCCACCTCATTTCCTTGTAGAATAGCAAATCTGCTTATGCTGAAAGACAGAATAGGATTGAATACAATGCCTTGTAAGTAAATCTGAAGGCAGTATGTGTGTCTTTCCTTACACAGCTGTAAAGCTGTAGAGTGTAAATCTGTGCTAGAGCTCATAGTTATGTTTACTCTTTAATATAATAGAAAACCAGAAAAAAGTGTATGGGAGAGAAAGTATGACGACAGCATGTCTTTATCAGGCTATCAGACACACTTCTAGACATCTTGTTTCCCATAGTATCTTCTCAAAGCAAGATAGCAACATCAGAGGCAATTAGCGAAAGGAGAAGTGCTGAAAACCTGCATCCCAGCCTTTACAGGATGCCTCGGTTAGAATTAATTTTATCGAAATCATAACTGAAGACTCATCCTTAAATATTTGTCTTTAAATTTTACTAAAGTGTTGCTTCTTTCTGGTAAATACATTCAACACTCAATTTTATTTGTTTTCATGTAGTTTCCTTCACCTGAAAAAATCTTATTTCACAGAATCATAAAATTATTTAGGTTGGAAAAGACCTCCATCAATGAGTCAAACCTTTGACTGATCACTACCATGGCAACTAGCCCACAGCAGTAAGTGTCACGTCCTGTCCTTTCTTGACAGGAAAGGTCTTGAGACCTGAACATCTCCAGGTCTCCTTAGTCCTCCACATCTCAGGGCAGCCCATTCTTATGCTTGACAACCTTTTCGATGTCCTGGACAATATCTGAGATTTCCCTTGTTCAGCTTCAGGCCGCGTCTTCTTGTCCTGCCACTGGCTGCCTGGGAGAAGAGGCCAATCTGACCTGGCTACAGCCTCCTTTCAAGGACATGTAGAGAGTGATAAGGTCACACCTGAGCCTCCTTTTCTCCAGGCTAAGCAAACCCAGTTCTTTCAGCTGCTTCTTATAGGACTTGCTCTCGGGAGGTTTTCCCAGTTTTGTTGCTCTTCCCTGGACTCGCTCCATCACCTCAATGTCTTTGTTGTCAGGAGGGGCCCAGAACAGGATATGTGGCTTTGAGTTTCATCACCTGTGGCTATGAAAGCACGAAGTGGATTATACGCCTGTGAAGATTTGTCCTTGCCTTGATGGGAGGAAGAATTTAATAGTTACTGTGCAACACACTATGTCATCAATTAAAAAATCCAAAATTGTAATATTATAAATATTGCAGAACTAAATAGAAATGATTACTGTTACTTATTTACCTGAGGTTGTGTAACTTTTCCTGCGTCACTTTGAAGTATGGCCAAAATTAAAGATGTTAAGTCTTTGTAGTGCAGCCAGAAAGAATGATCTTTCTACTGTAAGACTCCGAAACCTCCAACTTTCTCCTGGGAAAAATGTTATTTTCCTGTTTCTGAAGTGTCCAATATCGTGATTAAAAGTGATAATATGAATGTAGTGAACTTATTAATGTAGACTTTCCCTGCTAAAGATAAATGGGCAATCAATATATCGCGAGCTTTTATTCTACTGTGATATCATACTAAAAATGTACTATTTTTCTGGTTCTAGGGTGGCACTTTTCAGTTACTTCTTTTATGGCTGTAAAGCCTTTTGGTTCCTCAAACAAGTTTGAGATAGAGGGAATAAAATTCACAGATGTTAAGTTGTCATGGTACACAGTAAAAGTCTACAGCTACTGGGGATAGACACTATTCTTTGGAATTGGGTAGATAAAATATTAGCAATTTCCCCAGAGTCATGTCAGTGACAGACCGACATGTTCTGTGCTGTGACCCAAAGTAACCCTTGTATCCATCCAACAGCTTCAACCATCTCTCTGTATTGGGAAGATCTGTGCATCTTCTCATTTTCTTCCACACATGGATTTTTTTCTGTCTCCAGGATTCATCTGGGGATCGACTTTAAAACTGGTAACCACCAAACTGTAACAGTTTGAATAAAGCTTCTAGCAAAGTTAATTTAACACCAACAGTCAAATGTGGAATGTCTTAACAAAGCATAAGGAAGTACGACTGTATTAAATGCTCAGAAGAGCTACCAGTAGCTGTACATTTTGAAAAACAGAAGGACAACATGACTCATCACACTCACAAGTGGAGTGAAAAAGAGAACTACACTCAGATAACAATTCTGAAGGCAAAATATGTTTTTGTAGTGGGATTTTACATACACATACTTTTAAGTATAAATAGGCATATATTACATAGACTACATAAAGTACTATGTAATATATAGTATTCTATAATATTCACCAAGTGGCAGAAAGAGATGCTCTTGGAGAAGGGTGAGGAGGAGGCAGAGGAAATAGAAATAATTTTTGTGCTTTTGATCAGGGGAAAATCCTCTCCTGACCTAACTCACCTTCCCAGGTGACCTTATACAATAAGTATGAGGCTTTAGAACTTGAGGACCCGGCATGAGATAATGTGTACAAAGGTATACTTCAGTTGGAGGAATTGCCTAGAGTGAGTCAGTCTACCACCCCACAGTCACAACCACTGCATTAAGAGGAGAAATAAGGGTAGTTTTCATCAGTGACTCCATCAGTGACGGGAAGAGAGGGCCCTATATGCTGACTCAACATATCCTATAGGAAGGCATGCTGCCTGGCTGGGACCAAGGTAAGAGACAGTCTCCATCATGTTTGAAAAGTCATGGAGGCAAAGAAAAACCCCTGGTGAGTTGAAAAAGGGAAATATCACTCCTATTTTTATTTAAGGGGACAAAGTAATACATGGGGAACTACAGACCAATGAACCTCTCCTCCATGTCTTGAGAAGATCATGGAGCAGATCCTTATGGAAACAATGTTAAGGCGGACAACATTAAGTCAAGGAAGTGATACAAGACAGCTATCATGGCTTTACAAAGGGTAAATCATGCCTGACCAGTCTGGTGGCCCTCTATGATGGAACAACAGCAAAAGTCAACAAGAAAAGACCAATCAATGTAATCTACATTATACCGAGACTTCTGTCCAGCTTTTGACGTGGTCTCACAAGACATACTTATCTTCAAACTGCAGAAACATAGATTGGAAATGTTGTCTATTTGGTGGACAAAGAATTAGCTGGATAGCCTTTTAGGGCTTTAAAGGCTAGGAAAAGAAGAAAGAAAAAGAATGACAGTAAAAAAAATGTGGCATTTCACAGTGGTAAAATGAATTTGGTGTGTTAACTGGAAGGCGCTTTGTATACCAGTCTCATTTGGAGAGTGCATGATAGATCCAAAAAAACTGATTAAAAGGGCAACATAGCTGGGAAAGAACCTGGAGCACAAGTCTTATGAGGAGAAACTAAGGAAACTGGGGTGGCTAAGTCCAGGGAAAAAGAAGCTGAGGAAGCACGCTATTGTGCTCTACAGCTACCTGAAAGAAGGTATTCGCAAGGTGGGGGGTCAATATCTTTTCCCGCATAACATGATAGGACAAGAGGAAATTATCTCAAGTTGAAAGGCCTTTTCCATCCATCTTTCCATCTTTCTAAACTACTCTTAAAGGAAAAATATAAATTGGAGGAGGTTTTTTGTAACCCTAAAATTTCTAACAATGAATTTTTATTCAAATTATCTTTCATCATCTAAAGATATCACATCACTAAAGGTGATGTGTCCATTGCTCTCAAAGCAAAAACTACAAACCTGTTGAAAATTTAGCACAGGTCAGTTATGCTTAATGACTTTCGTTTCATTTCTACATATAAATATATTGGGCAAATTCTGCGTATCGCCAGGTTTTCCTTCAAAAGAAGGCAAGCAATATTCTTTCAGCCCCTTTTTTCTTTCTTTTCATCATTAGTTAACCTATTTGATGGAGTTGAATTTACAGCTTCTGATTTTTCTATGGAGTCTCTTTGTAACAAGAGCCGTACACTAAATGACAATCTTTCCAAAAGATCTCATTACTTCCATAGAATGTTCAATATTGAACTCTACACTTAAATTAATGACCTTCTTTTTCAGTTCAGTCAAACATGAAAAAAAGACATCTCAAGGCTACTGAAGATTTATTCTACATAAACAATAACCTCCTTGAAATCAGTCAATTTACTTGTTAGGTAATTCTCTTCATTTGTGGCAGAAGAGTTCTCAGCCATGTCTGATGAGCTAATCACCATCTGTGACTATTATAAATGATTTCTCTTACATCAAAAAGACAGAATTACAAAAAGATAAAAAAATTCCCTAAATTTCTGGAAAGACATATTGTCTAGCATATTTACATAGCACCCAAAATCAGCATTTTATTGGTATTTATTTTTAGCTTTATATAAGAAGAATAGAAGTGTGTGAAAAGGAGATAATTTATTGTTAATTAATTGTAAAGATATACCAAAATTACTGTCAAAAAACCTCAGTTTTTAGAATACAAAACATAACAATAAAATGTCACCTTTTATCTAGGTCAACATAGCTTGCCCTGTGTTGTGATGAAAATGACTTTATTCAAGACTTTGGGTCATAAAAAACCTACATGTTCTGGTTCCTTCCCAGGAGTATTTCTTTATGAAGTTCTTGGATTTTTACCACTAAAACATAATAATTTTCTTTCCAGAAATAGTTACCACTTTAGATCATAAATTATTTCACTACAGAAAGACATCCTTCACAAAGAATGAGTCCTACCCATTTTAAGCCTCTGTGGTATCTTGAAAAAATCTGTTAACTGCAGAAAGATAGAGGACTGCTGAGGGCAGGCAGTTGCTAATCAGGAAAAGAGTTGGTCATTTTAAACAGGTTAAATTAATCCCACCTTTCAACTTCTTCAGATAAAATCTTTTGGATTAACTCTTCCCCAAGCACACAAAATTACTTGAAAAAAAATCCATTTAGACTCTTATGACTACTATAGGTTATTGTAAGGACTTACAATAGTTGCCTGTCTCAAACACTGTTAGAAAGCAAAAAAGGAATTTACCATGAAATAAGAACAGAAGGAAGTGGAAGGATGGTGCTAACTCCAGGCCTATCAGAGGTGAGACCTGGTTACTAGATCCTGGGTAAGGCATCCAGACAGGAATTGCCACCGTGAAAAATTGTGTGAAGAAGAAACTGTTCATTACCATAGCACTGATCAAACAAAGATCAACCCTAGTTAGGGTTAGAGCTCCCCTGAATATTCCTCCATGGGTGCCTGGAACTTGAACTCTAAATTAAACCACACTGATCACAGAGATTATGAGATAAATCACAGAGAACTTGAGAGAAGATAGAAATGGTACTATTGTCCATGTTTTATCTCAGACCTAAGGGGAGGTGAGCAATGCTGGAGAGAGGAATGTATCACTGATGAAAGACACAAAGAATACAGAATTTACAGGCCACAAGGAAAGACAGTTCATAAATTGTGTTGGAAGCAGCTCTGACTGGAAAATTCTGGCAGGGGGAGGTTATGGCCCACCAACTCAAGAAACTCACCAACTCAAAAAAGACTGAACATAGAACTAATCAGGATAAGAAACAAGGGACTCACTTAACCAATATAATACTACAACTGTGTAGCCAATAAGCACAAATTCTTTTGTTTGGTAAGATGTACAAATAGTGGACAATTTTGAACAACCTGTAGACCCCCATTGATCAGAAATCCAGGGTGAAGAAAGACCAACCAGACACCAGATTCCATGGGTAGTGACTATCTTCTGCTTGATATCTTTCTCTCTCTCTTCTTTCCCCACTCTCATCTCTTTTCTACTTTATGTTTCTCGAAAGCACATTAATTGTTAAATAAAATCTTTACTTCTGATTTCAGCATATGGCCTTATTTGCATCCTAATGCCATCACAGGCATCTCTCACTAATTGTATCTTAACACTCATTTTATAAGTTTTATATTTAGCATGTCAAAATTTTCAAGTATTCACTGCTTCCCTTTCTTAGGAATAATGTTGTAAATACAAGGTCAAAACTTTCCTCTCCAGAGACTATGTCAGCACTGTAACTGTATCTGTCTCAAAACAGCATGCTCTGTGGTTTTAACCAGCAACAGTACCTAAAAAATTTAAGTTACATGGATTTTCTATTTGTCCAGAAGTACCAGACTGTGCTTATATGCAGGTGAATACAAGTTCAAAGACAACAGAATTATGCAGAAAAATTTCTATCACCTGTGCTTTTGAAAAGAAAAAATTTGAACGTAGAAGGTTTCTAAATTTCTGTTTGGCAGCTTTCAAAAATGATCAGAATCAGAGTTGAGGAAGCATTAGTCAAACTGGATCTGTTTAACAAAACAGGAAAAAATGCACAGATGGTAAATCATACCCTAAAAGATTTGTTACCTGCTTTACACTGGCAGATTTCAAACTAACAGAAGGAGCTAAAAGGAAAAATCTAGGACATCATTATATTTTGTGAACTGAAATCAACAAGTTAAAAATCAAGCGAAGAAAAAAGTGAGTTAGATGTGTGGAGTAAAGGAAAACAAAGTATACTATTGCTTTAGGGACAACTGCCTTTTTTATGAGTTCATTTGCTTTCCTAACATATCCACATTAGACCTATATATTCTGAGGTCTCAATCATAATTTAACATTCTTGAGACCCGTATTTTTTCTCTTTCTTGAAAAATAATAAGCACAAACAAAGATAGCATCCTACTTAAAAGCATACAAAATCTAGCTTTCATATTGGCATGCTGCTGAGTGTCTTTTGTATAGTGTGATTTTATTGAGGGGCCTCCCAAAACACGAGATGTTCTGGGGAAGAGTACAGATGGTAGAAGAGCAGAAAAACCACTGTGGATGCAAAATGTGTTCCTGTCAGCTTAAGGAGCAGTCCGCAGAGAAAACATCCAAGCCATCATTACACCCTACCAGCTTACTCTGCAATAGTTACTTTCTGTATATAGGGCAGCTGCAGTGGGGTTTGCCTGATGTGAGAAGAGGGAGGAAGGCAAAAAAAAAAATCTCATTTTCTCACTTGTAAAGCAGATACATATACCCTTATTAAATAATAAAACCGTATGTAAACCTATATCATATTTACTAGAGTTACTGCTTAGACTACTAGAAAAGCCACTATGCTTTAAAAGACTGCATTATCATAGGAAACAAACATTATACCTAGAAACAAAACAAAAATGGCACATCACAATTTGTCTTGTAATTTACAGATATTTTATATTTTGTTTGCAATTTGAAGTCAAATGAGAAATTAATCAATGCCAGACAGAGGTAAATATTTTCTATACATAATATTTTTGCTCTCAGACAAGTTTTTTCTAATATTCACTCCTATGTAATAATTGATTATAAGAGAAAATGTACTAGGAATTTTATTAATTCCATTTCCACACGCATTGACTTTTGGGCAGATAATTAGATTTAATTAAACTCCTTCCATCTAATATTGCCATGTAGAACATGTTCTACATTTCAGAGCAGATTAAAAGAAAATACCAGATTCAGCTGTGTACATCTTTCACAAGCCTCTGGTTGATAATCATACAAGACTGTTTTCATGGCAACATGTTAGATTTTTAATTAACATTGTAAATCTGATTACTTGCTGACCTCCAAACCAGTCACCCATTTGCTAACTTATAAGACTATTTAAAGATGGACTCATAGGCATGAAAATTGCAGGTGTTTCTTGTGAGATTTCACACTGTAAAAGGAAGACTTGATAAGAATGTTTGTTTTCAGATTTAATAATGAGCATTAAGATTCTGAAATATCAGATAATTCCTTCTTCTGAAATCATAGGTATTTATTTTTATCTCAAATAATCTTGCATGGTAACTTTTTTCCCTGACCCTCAAATTTCTACATATGAAGAGACAAAATCATTTTGAGGTGTGGTTTGTCACTTTTTAGAGTGAGGGGGTCATTATAGGAGTAACTGCATAGGAAATGTGACTACCAATTAATTGACTTGTCTATAGTCAGATATGATTTGTGTATTCAAGCAATATGGTCTGAGTAAGAAGTAACAGAGTAATAGAGTGAGGAATTTCCTAAGACATGTTGTACACTTGCACCAAAAAACTATCAGAATTAGTGCTATTTGCTCTTTTGAACACCAATGGATGCATAGATGGAAAAATACAAATCTGTGAGGAAAATAAGATTTGCAGACCATAGTATTTAAGAAGTGGAACTGCTGTAGTGTTACTACAAGTGCTTAAGTGAAGAGAATTTCTGTGGTTTTATAAGTGACACTGGCTTCTGCCAATAGTAATCGTGCAACTGGCTTGATTTCATAGCCATATGAAGTTTACTTTTTGTACCCATTGTTATCATTCTAATTCTTTAATGAAAGAGGTAATATGCAATTTCTATCATGTTGCTACAAATTCTCCTTTTTAGTTCTGATTTTTAGCTATTCAAGACCTTTTTGACTTTTTTTATGACAGTGGTGTTACTTAGATTTTTATTTTATTCTATTTAGAGAGCTTTTTCCTATGGCAACATATCTTGAAGGTACAATAATGGAATCACTGAGTTTAGAAGGTATCTCTGGAGACTACCAAATTTTGGGTTGTTTCTGCCAGTTTCTCAGGGTACTCTCCAGTCTACCCGTCTAGGTCAGTACTTAAAAATTATTGGAGCAAGTGTGCTCTTGAGACATACTACTGACTAATCTTCAGCTGGATTTTGCTGCTCCTGATCACAGTCCTTCAAATCTGGCAACTAGAAATTTTTTATCTACCTCACTGTTCTTCATCTAAACTATACTTTTTAAATGGGGATCTTGTGGGACACAATCAAATGTATTTCTAAAGTGAAGATAAACAGCATCTACAGATCTTCTGTCATCCCCTAAGTTAATGATGTCATTGTAAAGGTCTATAAGTTTGGTCAAGCATGAATTCTCCTTTGGAAATCTGGGCTGACTATTCCCAATCACCATCTAGTCCTTAATTATATTTGGAAATGTTTATTCCTTGAATAAGACACTCCATCAGCTCCTCATAACTAAAGTGAGGGTTGTTGGCGTCTAGTTCTTTGGATTCTCCTTGTTGTCCTACTCAAAGACAGCAGTGCCACTTGTTCTCTTCCAGTACTTAGGGACCTCCCCCCAACACCATTACCTTTCAGTAATAATTGAGAGGTGCCTCACAATGACATGGGGCACCCCCCTCAGCACTTGTGGGTGCATCCCAACAGAGCCTACAGATTTGTGTAGCTCCAGTTTGTTTAAATGCCCTCTAGCCTGATCCTCTTCCACTAACATTAAGTCTTCATTGCTTCAGATTTTCCATCTGCTCTCATAGTAGCCTTAGTATTTCTAAGGACCAGAGTGATGACTGTGGTGAAGGCAGCATTGTGCACCTTGGGGTTTTATCTGTTCTTTGTCATCTCATCAGGACTTAAAAGAAGCTTAAAAAGCAGAGCTGACCTCATTATTTCTCTGTAGATGGAAAAAAATAAAATTAGGCTTTTCTGTTGTTCTTGGCCTTATCTTGCTTCAGCATTCTGAATGTTTTGTCCAAATACACAGTATAACTTGTCCTTGTCCTTGGATTTACTCTGCCAACAGGTACATCAACTCTTCACCATAAGGACAATCCATTGAAATGGCTGTGTATCAGGTGTATGCCCAATAATTGCATGAACAAGATTATTATGCACATAGTAGACAAACTGTGTTATTCATAATCCAGCTGCCTATTAATCACCTTCAAGACTGTAAAGATTTAGAGGAATACCAGGATAGGACATAGTTCTACTAAGATATTTCTAGCACGATTGCTTAGGTAAAGATTTTATAAGTTTCAGATATGCAACAGAAATGCCCTAGTGAACCTGTCTACCTTTATTTTTATTTGAATATGGAGAACAAAACTGTTAAATTAATTCTGCTAGTATCATTTAAAAGGCAATATTTCTGTAATCAAGACCTTATGGATTATTTAGATATGTGGCTAGCAAATTCCTGAGTGAAAACAAACTACTGTATCCCCATTTTAAGTAAAGTTAGGCTGATTTATAGGGACTGAGCATCTGGCTTCTATAAATTTCAAGTTGTTTAATTGGAAGGCACTGCATATTTGATGATGAAGAGGACAATTCCCTTTACTGCACCACTTCTATTTCATAAAGAATATTGTTTGGTAAAAGGCTGCATTCGACAGATAACTAGGAAATAAATCCTAAGGAACAGGACAGTTCTGTGTGAATTAATACTAATCCCATTATTTCTAAAAAATTAAATGTAATGGATGCCATAATCAGAAAGCAATGAGCTAAATTTGTAGCATTATATTATACTGTTCCCTACTTCTTAATGTGCCCATTGGCACAGGCAGAACATTTGGCCAACATACCAGTAGTAAGGAGAAAGTGAACATCTTGAAATAGCATTTTGTTCTTTTTATGGATCATGTATAGATCATCATTATTTTTGTATTATCTACACAGAAAATATCCCAGAAAAAACAAAATTGCTATCATAAATATAATATTAAAACATTAATAAGATTAATCATTTAGTGAACCCCATGATTCATTATTTTTGCAACAGGCCTATGTTTTACTGATTAATGTGTAGATCCTTAATGAACAGCAATGTTCATGCTTTTCTCTGAAATAGCACTCTCATTTTAAGACTCCTGCCTGCACAGGAGTATTTGCATTCTAGTCTAATGATGGAAAATTTGCAGGCATCTTTCAGGAGCTATATTTTTATTTTCAAATGTTTTATATTGAAGTAGAGTGATGGAAATTTTTTTACTGGCGTGTGAATTTTTTTTTATTCTCTGTACCATGATTCATGAAATAATAAAATAATTTTTCATATTCAAGAGTAACACAATATTGATATTACTCCTGTGAATCCAATTCTCATTCAAACCCCGGAATGAGTTTCTTTCCACCCAAAAATGAATATTATACTTCAGAGACATGGTCTATGAAGATAAGGTTCTCAGGCCCAAATATAAAGGCCACAACAGTACTGTCTGATAAGCTTTCCAATAAGAATGCAATGTGATTTATTTATGGTAATTAGTTAATTTAGTTAGAACAATGTGCTGTCTGCTTCAGCAGAAATGAGACCATGTCTGGTCTGCCCTTCACTTGTGCGCAGGTGCTGGGTTGCAGCACATGACGTGATGGCATTTGTGAGGGCAGCTGCCACCCAGTCAGCTAGCATCATGGAGCTGCCACAATCTCGTGAAGGCAGCAAGCAAGGAAGCCTCATGTGGATGGCAAATGGATGCTCATGTTTGATGCAAAACAAAGTAAGACATCACATCACCCATCAGACTTTGTTACTGTGTGTGTGCCTTTACAGCTGAATAATTCAGAATACACTAAATATGCTTACAAATACTATATACTAAAACGCTGCAATTAAGAGAGAGTGATCAGACCTTACGTGCAGAGATGTTTGGGCTCTTGCATTTTTTCAGGACTTTGTATTGCTTCTTGTCATAGTTAGTTCAGGGTCATTCTTTCCTGGGTTTGATTTTATTCTCCAGTCTCCTAGCCTTGACTTTTGAGAGAATGGAATTGGGAGGTACAGAGCCATAAGGCCACAACTAGAACAAGCAGTAATATATATTACTTTCTTTTCTTCCCCCTGAGTGGGAATGAACAAGTAGGCAGAAATTTCTATCCTGAAAAACACCCACATTGTGTACCCAAACAAACTTGAACCCCAGAGGAGCAGAATGCTTGCTCCCACTAATCCAGTCCCTGGTTTGTGGCCCTAGCAACTCCTTCTCAGGCTCAATCCTCTGCATGTTGTTGAAGGTCTACCTAGAATCATAGAATCATTAAGGTTGGAAAACATCTCTAAGATCATCAAGTCCCACCTTTGATGGATCACCATCATGACAACTAGATCGCAGCACTAAATGCCATGTGCAGTCATTTCTTGAATTTTCAGGGATGGTGACTCCACCCCTTCCCTGGGCAGCCCGTTCCAATGCTTGACCACTCCTTCTGTGAAGAAATTCTTCTTGATGTCCAACCTGAAATTCCCCTGGTCCATCTTGAGGCCATTTCCTCTGGTCCTTTCAGAAGTTGCCTGGGAGAATCTCCTTTCAGGTAGTTACAGAGAGCAATAAGGTCACCCTTGACCCTCCTTCTCTCTCCAGTTCCCTCATGTTATGAATGAAATTCTATAAGTCTAATTCAATAAACAACAAAGTTGAATTTAGCAGCAATTTTAAATGGGCAGCAATTTTGTGTAAAATGATACAATTAAATGTAATCAAGCACATACAAAAAAAATTTGGTTTGGATAAAGCATAAGCAAAATTGACCAATGGAAGTACAGTGGGGGTTTTCTCACCCTGCCTCACACGCAAGAAAAAAAGGAATCCAAATACAACTTATATACAGTATGCTAATACATATCCATCAGTATTTTTCTGTAAATCTCCTCCTATTTTCAATTCTTGAAATCTATGTCACTCTACTGCACAGTGCATGCTCCCATTGTTGCTATGGGGTCTTCTTTGGCATTTTGTTGTTGCTTCTGACAAAGGCTTTTCATCATCATCAGTGTCCTTTGAACAACCCCACAGGTTGCACATGCATGCCTAATCTTGTGTTATAGAAGCCAGCACTATATTCCAAAAATAAACCTTTTTATTTCATAGATATCTGGAATCATCCCAATTTTGTGTATATCAAGGCTGATTCCTTAATTGTTCCAAGGCCTATTCCATTTGGGATTTTATTTATCTCAAACTGTATCCCGTATCCTATTTTCTCATGAACACCTGAAAACATCTGTTTTGTGACATTAATTACATATCCTTTTCCTCTATTACTTTTTAACAAATATTTTCTAAAATAGTGATTTAGTTACAATTGTTAGCATGAATCATACTCATTTATTCAGTTGCTTTCCCTCACCCACTAGGCAGATCACCTTCTCATGAGAGGAGATCGACTTCATCAAGCGGGACCTGCCTTTCCTAACCCCATTCTGACTGGGCTTGTTCCCTTGGTTATACTGCATGTGCCGACGATGGCACACAAGTTGTCTTTTTCCATAACCTTCCCTAGCACCAAAGTCAGACTGACAGACCTGCCATTCCCCATCTACATCTCCTTTTAAGGGACTAATCTTTTCCATTTTTACAGCTTTTAAAATTAGATAATCAGGAAAAAAACACCAATGTCTCCATTAGTTGTGGAGTTCTACCGTAACTCTTTGGCTTTTTCCAAGTCAAAGGCCCCTAGTAGCTCAGCTGTATTATAGCACTTATGACATTAACAACAGTGACAGCCTGATATTTCTGTATTAATCTAATAATGTCATCAGTTTAAACAGTACAGCTGTGCTTTGAAGTACACTTCATCCTGAGACATATTCAATGGCTAGTCATTAGGAATCTCACAGAATCATAGAATGATTTGGGCTGAAAAGGATCTTAAAGATCATCTAGTTCTAATCCCCTGATATGGAAAGAGACACCTTCAACTAGACCAGGTTGTTCAGAGCCCATTCAGCCTGGCCTTCTACACTTCCAGGAATGGGGCCTACAATAGCCTCTCTGGGCACCCAGTTTCAGTGTCTCACAGTAAAGAAGTTCTTCCTAACTTCAAATTTAAGTCTGCCTTCTTTTAGTTTGAAGCCACTCAACCTTGTCTTGACACTACAAGTCCTTGGAAGAAACATCTGGCCTGTAGTTTTCATTTGTCTACTGGATGGCCAGAATTAGATTACCCCTAAGATATCTCTTTTCCAGGCTGGACAAACTCAGTCTTTGCTCAAGGAGAGGTGGTCCTTCCCCCTAATCATCTTGGCCTCCCTCATCTGGACTCAATACAATAGGTCCATGACCTCCCTGTGCTGGGACCCCAGGGCTGGATGCAGGGTTCCAGGTGGGCTCTCACCAGAGCAGAGCAGAGGGGCAGAATCTCCTCCCTCCCCTGCTGCCCACGCTGCTTTGGATGCAGCCCAGGACACATTTGGCTCTCTGGGCTGGGAGTGCCCATGGCTGGATCATGTCCAGCCTCTCACCCATCAGCACCCCTAAGTTCCTCATGCCAGGGCTGCTCTCTGAGTTTGTCACCCCGACTGTTGATACTGGAGGTTGCCCCAACCCAGATTCACCACCTTGCACTTGTTCTTGTTAAACCCCTTGATATTCTCATGGGCATACTATCCAAGCTTTCTTTATTGGTGACACACCTTCTTTAGCCTTCCTTTTCTGGTTAATTTCTGTAGAAGCCATGTAATTCCCTTTCCAGGTTCAGTTCTGGCTTCATCTTGGCCTTCTTCATTGCATCCCTACACAAACAGACTTCACCTCTATACTCTTCCCCTGTCACCTGTCCTTGCAACCACTGTCTGTGCAATGGCTTCTTTCTCCAGTTCTATCAGCCATGCCCTTCTCCTGACTGTGGCTTTGCCTAATTTCTTGCTCTGTAAGATCGATAGTTTTTGTTCAAGGAAGGCTTTTTTTTAGATCTTCCAGGCCTGTTCCTTTCCTTTGCTTCTAAGGGCAGTCACCCTGAAATGCTGAAAGTCTGCTTTCCAAAAATTCAGGGGCCTCTTTTGACCCCTTTCCTGACCCATATCCGTCAGGATCGCAAATTCCACCAAGGCATGATCACTGCCTCCCAGGCTGCCTCCTGGCTTGCCATTCCCCATTAGCCCCCATGTGTTGGTGACCAACAGATCCAGGTGACACCTGCCCTGTTGTAGGGCTCTCTACTTCCTGTGACAGGAATTTATCCTCCATGCTTTCTAGGAATCTCAAGGATTGCCTACAGCTACTTTTCCAGCCTGGGCAGGGTGGTTGAAGCCCCCCAGCAGCAGCAGAGCCCGTGAGCAGGGTGCCTCCTGCAGCTGGAGCAGGAAGGCTCCGTCCGTGGGCTCTGCTRGGTCGGAGCTGGGCACAGACACCCACCAAAGGCTCCCTGTGCTGCCTGGGCTGGGATCATCGCCCACCAGCTTCACACTTGCTCATGGCTGTTCTTCAGAGACTCCTCACACTCAACCCAACTCTTGATGGGTAATCCCCCTGTGTCTCTTTCTTCCCTCTGAACAGCCGGTGGCCATTGTTAGTCACACTCCAGTCACAGGATCCATCCCACTGAGTTTGAGGAGTGACAACAAGGTCAAAACTGTCCAGCAGTACAGTGGCTTCCAACTGCTCCTCTTTGCTGCCTTGGTTGCAAGACAGAAACAATTTCCTTTTTTTCAAAACCACTTTCCTTTCTCACTAAATTGTTGACCTTTGTTCCCGAATTCATGTGTGTTTGCCATTTAACCTTCAGTGTGTTCTTCCCTTCTTTTTCTCCACATGTCCAAAATACCTCATTCTTGTGTATGTTAATGTTGATTTGAATCAAGCACAAGTCATTCATTAATATCGCATAAGGTTTTTCTTCCTGATCTCTAGTATGGCAGATCCCTTGGGAAGAAGAGGTGTTTTGACACCTAGAGAACAACTGAAAACACATGTAAAAAGAAGTAAAGAGACCATCCTTCCCGCTATACTCATTTGCACTGAGCAAAGTGGCTGATTACTTACTTTATTGACACTAGCAGAAGATTGTTTAAGGCGTCTAAAAAGAACAAGCCAAGAGCTGGACAAAAAATACTTATGGAATATTGCAACCTAACAAAACTTTTTAGCATATTTCTTGAAAATGTGTGTTGGAAGTTTTGAAAATATAGACCTTTATCCTATTCTAAAAGACTCCATACTTGATAACTATATTATCTTTCTTTCTTCTATGTAAAAATTCAGGCCAAAATTTTCCTAACCCATTTAATTCATCCTTAGAACTCAAAATATTTTGAGAATAGATGCAACAAGAGATGAAAAAATTTGAGGATTTTTGCCTAACATATAACCATCCAAATTAAGAGTCTAATATGGCATATACTACTTAAAATATCTCTCCTGATTTTTCAGAGGAATATTTCTGTGCAAAGGGGGGAAGTAGAGTAAAAATTAATCAAAGAAAGCAACAGGTTTAGTGATATCACTCTGTATCTTCTAAGAGCAGGAAAGAATGAACAATTTCACTAATGATAACTGCAATTACCAATTAGCTATTTTGATATTTCATGAATCTGTCCAAAAGATCAGTTCATAAAGTCAGTTAAATTTATTTTGTAGTTAAAGAAATATTACTTATGTTGTTCTAAAAGCTGATCTGCTTTATCTTACACTCTCAAATGGACAAAAGGAAAAAAATCTATTTACTTTTACTAAGACATCTTGATGCCTTTCAAAAATATCATTAATATTACTTTTCTGTTGAAAATTTTTTAAAACATCCATAGAACATGAGAAGAATCTCAGTGGTTAAACAAGTAATTTTATTGAAGCTAAAACAGACATGAGAATAATTCATTGCCATTATTTCCATGTATTCTAGACTGGCAAACAAGTTCCAGTACAAATAGATTAGCCCTTCATAAGCTTGAACTTTGCATTAAAAATGAAAAAATAGATTGTGTATTACCATATCTTGTTTTACTATCTTCATTACAAAGCCCTTCATCTCCCATTAGATACCTCCTTCTTTGTGTATTCTCTCTGTTTTCAGAATGTTACAGTAATCAATATTTAGAAAAAATTTATCACAGAAAGTTTACGTCTTGTGGTTTATCATCACTGTCATATTGTAAAAGTACTGTTTTGTTAAGGTATGATACAATTGAAGGTTTCTTTTAAAAGTATATTTACATTTCAAGCATTTCTAGTTCCTTAAATCAATTCCATCAGTATCAATTTTTTGTGTGTAAATTCCTGCATGTTTTATATAGGATGTCTAAAACTGAGCATTTCTTTCATATGTGCATAGTCAGAAATTTACTGTGGAGACAAGTCCAATAGCTTTACAAGGTCCTGTGTGTGAGATGTCTGACCATCAAAAAAATTTTGACAATAATTAAAAATACTCAGCTGGTTGCCTCCTGAGAGCCACAGAGGACAGAGGACTGTTTTACAACCTGCAAACTATTATGGAAACCCTGTCTTTAAACACACCCCAAACTGAATGTTATTATTTTGGAAGTGTGTGTATAATTCTGTATCTACATGCACATGTGTTTCTGTGTAACTTTATGTATCTGAGTCTACTTGTGGGGAAATATTTTCAGCACATTAAATGTAAAATGCAAGTTCAATCTTGATGGTTTTGTTCATCGTTTGCCGTGCATAGTGAAGTACACAAGGCATTATCACTAACATTGTTATGATAAAAATCAATGTATATAAACCCATTTTGTAAAGTTGTAAAGTACTCTTCCAACCCTTATCTCACTCACCAGTAATGGTATCTTCAGTGTGCGTGAATTGGTCACTTCCACAATCCCGTGGAACTGTATGTTCCCACTCAATCTCATAAATTTAACTGCCCACAGGTCTTCACAGGACTAGATTACTCCTTAGTGTCAAATCTCAGAACAGATTTTATTTCTCAAAATAGGAAGCCAGAGTGTTACAAAGGTTTCTGAAGATAAATTCCCTACATGGAGATTTCTGAACAAATCTACCCAAATGTCTGCATAAGATTCAAAATATGCAGTATAATCCATTAATCCGTTGTACTTCGTTATGTTGTATTGTTTGTTGGGTTTTTTCAGTGTAAAATAACAAAAAATGAAGGCATCTGATTGTTACAGATGGCTCATTTTTATCATCTGAGTTGGCATTTTCAGCAGCAGTAAGTAGGTGGAGTGACTTACCAAACTTGGAAACCTGATATGAAGACCGGGCTGCAGCTGACCATATGGCAGCACTGTTGAAACAGATGCCACAGTCCCAGTAGCTCTCTTCAGTAATATCTTTGATGGTAAAACATCTCGTTGCTACCACAGAGGTGGCAATGGGCACCTAAAGCCCCATTTTTTCTGTCTGGGGACCCATATTCAAGGCAATGCAGAAGTTTGCAGAAATATTCAAAAAAGGTTTCTTGATTCATGACAGGAAGACCTGCAGAGGTTTATTTGCTGCACAGCACTAGTTGGATAGCTTTGTTACCACAGAGCTGGCACCACAGGAACATTTAGTTTGCTTTTATAATTTGTGACTTGCTCAGAAGATGTGTAATTCAATTCAACTGTCCCCTCATGTGCTACCCTTTTCTTATCTTTACAGTAAGATACAAAATGTAGATTACTATAAATAGTGTCAGTGTTTATCAATAGTTTCAGATCAGGCTGTAGCAAAACTGCCAAATGCATGAAATTAATGGGGAATTATTTATTCACACTGGAGGTACTTTCATTAGGACTATATGCATAGGTATCACTGTAGATTGCTTTTCAAATTTCTTGGAAACTGCAAATAACTGTGACCCATTTCTATTTGCTGATTAACTAGATTTTCTAATTCATAGAAACAGAATTTACTTTCAGTTGTGATTTGCTTTTTTCAGAGTGACATATGACTTTGGTCCCTGTCATTAACTCATCCTTCAAGTGCTTCAGATTGTCCCAAATTTACCAGATAGTAATGAAATATTATCATACATTGAAAGAAACATATACTAGTATATTATTTTTATACAACTACATGATTTAAAACATGAGATGTTTAGGTATGTTTAAATATAATCTGTTTTTATATTTATTTATATTTTCCATGTGTCGTGTATATTACATTATTTCGTAAGTTTACAAGCACCCAAAACCAACTTCCTTATACAGGAATGTCTTTGTGAACAAAACTGTTGAGTAATAGGAAGTCTATGGTGTAAAATAACTCTTAAAACATTTAGAGAGAAGATATTCTCAATTATTCACAAGTTACAATTAAGCGGAAATTCTCCAGGAAAAAAAATGCAGAGAGAAAGTAGTCCAGACAAGGAATCGGGGGAAAAAAAATCCCCAAATAGGAGAAACAACACAAAGAGCGAAATGTTATGAATTTCTGGTCAACAACGTTGAAGAAAGCAGAAATAGAAAACCCACTCCTGCCACATGAACGCCCTACAATAAAGTCTTAGTCTACCTTGAAGCAATGACAGCCTGCAATACAATGTTTCACTTCCACAGCACAATTTTATGTTTTCTTCTGATGTAAAATCACTTAGCAGAAGGTTGTAGAATGAGATAGGCTCTAGAGACTAGAGAACAAATGAAAAAGACTTGACTCAGTGAGAGCTGTAACTTTCATGTTAATTTCTATGACAGTGTGAAGGTTCTTGGCAAGGGCAGAAACTGGGTTTTAAATCACAGCATATTTTAGTGTAAAACCAGATGATTCTCTGTCAAAAGACAAATATGTCCCTCTTTTTTTTTTTTTTTATTACTGCTGTTAGAAAAGAAAGAAATGGACCTGCCAGATGATAATGAGGTCAGACGCTGCTCACCTCATGTGTTTGCTGACTTGCAAATAAGACATGAACCTGTGCTCCTTATCTACCATCTTCAGTGATATGGACAGG
The DNA here is from genome assembly GCA_014549065.1 of Cardinalis cardinalis. Lineage (NCBI taxonomy): Eukaryota > Metazoa > Chordata > Aves > Passeriformes > Cardinalidae > Cardinalis > Cardinalis cardinalis. The sequence continues at coordinate 80,949 of JACDOX010000596.1, forward strand.
TTTAATAGTTCAAAATTTTCAATTTAATCTCAGCACACATAGAACCAGAATTAATTTATGGGCAGTCTAGTGGTCTGGAAATCATTTCACATGAAGTCATCTTATTCATTTTCATTTTCTCAAAATCATGTCATTCACTGGCTTGCTCTCAGAATTATACACTTGTGATTAAAATAAAATAAAAATTCAAACATTTTTCAATTGTTGTAGCAAACACAATTGAAATGTGACAGCATTCTTTTATGAACCATCTGGAACTCAGAGGTCATTAGTGATAGAATCATACACATGCTTTTAGCAAATGAATACAAAGATCCATTGGTCTGTAGATCCAAAATGCTGGTAAATAAAGCATTTTAGCAGATAGGTGCTATGAAGAAATCCTACTGTTACAAAGCTAAGGGATGATCTATTTAAGGAACATAATATGTGCTGTATCCAGGACAAACCCAGCCCTAGACCTTGGCTAAGGAGTGGTAGTTTTACAGAAGTTTGCAATCATCCTAGAAATTGAATCACTTTTTGTCACCTGATTGCTACGTGCACAAATGCGGCGTCTTGCACAGTAGGAAAAAAAGAGGGTTTCTATGTAGGTGCTGCTTATTTCACAGAAATAATTCATGCTGCAACTCTAATTTAGTCTGTATTCAGCATAAAGTTTTCTATTGAAAATCGAAGTGTCCTATGATTGCTTATTAGATTTTAATCATTTACACATATACTCAGACTGCAGCTTGTGCAAATACATTATTTAGGAGAATAGCTTATTTCTGTTTCATTTCAAAGACTTGATTGTTTTCTCTTTCTTTTTAGTTCACATTAGTTTGTTATGATATTCATTAACACATTCCTAAAGCTTAGGAGCTGGATTAGTCAAGAGTTGTGACAGAAAATTAAAATGTGCATGCACTAAAATTAAGGCTCTGCTACTTACTGGTTCGTTACCATTTAAATTGAGACGCTAGCTAGACATATGTTCAGTTTCTTGTAAGAAGAGAGAAAGGATGAAAAAGAGGGGAAGCAAGTGAGCCTCTGTTCCTTATAGACCAGATTGTCAGAACTGTTACATTCCCTGGCAGTCATTGATTTTCTGACACTTACAGAAAAATTGCTTCCCAAGAACAGACCATTCATAGCTGATTATGACCCTTATTTTGGTTGCTATTTTGCTTCCCAAGAACAGACCATTCATAGCTGATCATGACCCTTATTTTGGTTGCTATTTTGCGGGACATACCTTCAAACCACTTGTATTTGCCAGTTTCAGTATGGCAAATAAAGCAGAAAGGTAAAAGCCTTACATTGACATGGAGATGGTAGTTATCACCCATATTTTGTGAGATTTCAACCTTCTCACATAAGGATCTTTAAAGGAACATGTTTAACTAATAAATTCCTGCTATCAGTTAATAATTTTCTTTTTCCCTATGTTTATGTGTTCTTCCTCTAGCCTCAATTACAGCATGTTTTGCTCAAGGTATACAGGGTTCAACAGCACTCTGAAAGAGCAATATAACAGGCCTGTTTGAAACACAACTAATTCTGTAATGCAATGTCTTTTCTAATGTGTTGGTAGTGCAGAGTCCTTCCAAGGGCTGTCTGAAGTCTAACCATGTAGGAGAGTAGGGGTAGAATTGGGAAGGAGAGCATTTGTATTTGTCAACAACTTGGACCCACTTAGGGAACACTAGCTGCCATTACTGCCTACTCCTCTCCCATTTCTTCACTCTCCTTTCTTCTCCAAACTCTTTGTGATGCTAACCAGGCAGATTTTAGAAGAGTCTACACTAACACTTAAAATTTCTAAAGCAAATTAAGATATGCATTCCTAATGATTTATCCTTGCCAGCTGTAATTAGTTCCAAAGCTGTGAGCACGTGGCTTGCTTGCTGAATACTCAAACCCAGGGTCACTCCTAGTTTATAATTAATATTTAGTCTGCAGAAAGGATAGTGTGAATATAACTGGAAGAGAAGAATCCAGTGCACTGGATTCACATGTGAGTGTCCCCAGAGTGAAAATCTGTAGAAGGGAATCACTGTTTCCCCATAGTATTTAAAGCAAAAAAGGAAAAAATCATATTTTTTCCTTATGTTACTTTACTTATATTTCTTTTGTCAAATCTATAAATCCAACTAAATGTAAAGCAGACTCCCTGTGACTGTCTAATTTTATTGTAAATTACTTAGTTTGGAGAAGGGGTGTGAGACAGGAAGAACTTAAGACTGAATTTTTTAATGATCATATTTTTGGATGTCTATGACCAGTAAGTGAATGCACAAATCCAGTTTTCCTGCTTTATGGCAACATTTTGCCTCTTTCTAAAGCACATCTTCCATACTTGCACTCATGCATTTAACTGCTGGGGTTTTAATCTAAACACTGAATGCTGTTCTTTAAGATTTCTTTTAATGTTTTACTTTGGTTTTAATGCTGTTTAAATTCTTTTCTAAATAAAAAATCAAGATCTTTGAAAAATATTTTATTTTGTTGTGTTAATTTACAAGAATTTAAATTAATGACTAAAAATGGCAGACAGGTATAAATCTTTATTTTAAATTGATCATGGCACAGTATTTACTGTTTTCTGGAAACTATAATCAATAAAAACAGATTTAACTTGATTTTTCTCCTCTTGGATGATGGAGGTAGATTGAACTGAGGAGCACAAATGACCTTTCAAAACCATCCTTTATCTTTTTGTCACAACCAGAGTTGATCAAAGCAGCTTTCTACAGAAACTTATTCTCTACAGTCTTGTGAGCCTGAAGTGGCTACTTCTGTGCTGGTTTGACCCAACACTTGCTTCTGTGCTGGATAGAACTGTGGTATTGTGATGTGGTGACATGCTACACTGTGCCCACTTATAAAACCTACCCAAAAACAGGAGGAAGGGGTCAAAGTTGAAAACAGTCCCATTAAGCTTGAGAGTTCATTGTGATTTGCTCCCCCATAAAAAGACAGATAATTTCTGACATTCTACCACAAAATGTATCTAAACTGACAGCATAATTACATATTTGCTGATGCAAGGAGATGGATGCATATATGCCCAAGCATTAGAATGTCCATAACAATGATGGTTAATTCCGACTATAAGCATCTAATGACAAAGATGTTGAATAAGGTATGAAGATGGATGGGGAAAGAGTGAAAGATCCAACATAGAGTAACAGTAGAGCGTGATATATACATTCTGTACAAAACTGTGTATTCAGTTATCAGGAAACAGATGGTGTTGGTTGCATGCATCTTCACCTATATTTGAGGTCCAGACTTGCAAAACTTTGCTTCATTTAAATAATTATTCATAAAGTCATATCATAGAGCAATAAAATAGTTCAGGTTAGAAGGCAGCTTGAAAGATCATCTGGTCCAGACCTTCATGGGAAAGGGATCCTAGATGAAATTTATCTAGAATTCTGGCAAGTTCCATCTTGAGAACCTCCAGTAATAGGGACTTTATCACACCCTGTGGGGAGAGTATTTCAGTGAATAATTGCTCTTAATGCAAAAAATTCTTTCAGATTGTGCTCCATGTACATAAGGCATTTAAAGTAGATAAATGTCTTCTGTGCATGGAGCACAATTGCTCCTGTTAATAAATGCATTACTCTTTATTTATTTTTATTTAGGATCTTTGTTAAGTTACCTTTTAAAGGAATATTAGAACTCAAATAATAACAAAAATGAAATCATTTTAAAAAAGTAAGGCATGAGAACTAAATCAGTTAAAAAAATTCTTTGAAAGCCTGCTATTAGAAAGAGCATATTAAAAGTATTTATTCATTGCAGAATAGCTTCCTGTCACCAAGATATACAGAAACATTGATGTAGGTTTTATTTAGCCTCCAAACCAAGGGTTACACTACAAACAATACTCCATCTTTCTGCAAATTCTAGTAAATTGGCATATGTTGATAGGGATGATTTAAAAAGGCTGACATGTGTCGCAGACATCTTTCATGAGAAATCCTTTCTTAGGATTTCTGAGAGCTGCAGTTTCAGCGACAAATGTAAACCATGATATCTGCTGCTGTGGAATGCAAACAGGCGCATCTGTGATTGGCCCATCCTGGGTGTTTATGGTTGATGGCCAATGAAGGACTGAGCTCTCTGAGACAGAGCTCTGTTGTTTTGTCTTCTATGCTATTCTAGTYTTAGCTTAGCAGCCTCTTGGAGAAACTTCTCTCCCTTTCTTTTCTCTTTCTAATATAATGTAATATATATATATATATATAAGATAATAAATCAAGCCTTCTGATGGAGTCAAGGCTCTTGTCTCTCATCCTGGAAACCCTCCTGAATGCTACCACAGACATGGGAAAAAAATGTAACATAAAATAAGAGAAGACTTGTGTTCTTAGATCTAATACAGGAAGAGAATTTTCTTTTTTATCATTAAATCTCTAAATATCAACTAATCTTTAACAACAGCTAACATGACATCCAAATTTTAGCAATGTCTAATCTTTTGTAAATGTCCCCTTGATTTCTGAGATTTACTGCTTTTTCTGGACTAAAAATATAGGAATTATTACTGCAAGTAAGAGGGCTCAAAAATTCTCATAACTCTGGTGCCTTCTTTAATGGTGCATTACCAAGTGGAAGATTTTATTTTCAAAATTTAGGTAGTAAAGCAAAAAACTGAGAATTTAAAGTCATATTTTAATCACTCTCAGGATCTGAAAGAACCCTGAACTTCAGATATTTTTGTGGGATAATTAAAGAAAAAAATTTCAGAGCTGCTTTCGTCTTCCTTATTTATATCTTTATGCATGATGTGTAAGAAAAAGGCGTCACCATATGGTTTGATCACTTCTACCTTTGAAAAATAAATGAAAATTAATGGCTGTTCTTTGCATAAACTTTCAAGCTGTGAAATCTCAAGGTCTTTTAATCTATCAAAATACTGTGGCATACACAAATATTTTATCATTAGCATATGTCATTTAAAATGAAAGATGCCACTAAAATAGTTTCCTAATGTCTTGTGACATATATAAACCTCAGAAAAGCATAAAAACCTGTTTTACAAACACTTCTGCTGTCACACTCTCAATTCTTAAAACAAATTATATGATACATTAATATGTCAGGATGACTATATCAGATTGAAGTGTAACCTGAAATTATACTTTTCATGGTTAGGCAGATCTGCAAACCTGGATTGCAAGTGACAATTCAGTTTGTATGGTTGTGATTTACCAGATGTTCTTGTGCCTCAAATACTGATATTATACAAATATATCAGCATGTTGGTAAAAAAAAAAAGCATGTGTGCATCTAGTTATTTTGAAAACAAGGCAGCGTACCAACTTTGAAGATTGCCATGTTTTGGGTTTTGTGAACACAAAGCTGTTGCAGAGTACAAGAAGGGAGTTTCTCTGCTATCACCCAGAGCCATTTAGGAGAATTAAAAACCATGTGAAATATCAGTTTTGAAACAGCAAAGTAACAAAAAAAAACTAGATAAAAATTTCTTTCAGGGAGTGGCAATGATATTACTACTACTACTACTGCTACTATTACTACTATTTCTACCATTACTATTATTATTATAGCAGACAATGAATAAGATGTGTTTTTAAAGACTTTTTTCCTGTTTTTTTTTAATATCCATAAGTGCTTCTTAGACTCATTCCAAACTTTTCCCTGAAGCTCTGCCTTTCCACAGTAGAGTTATTTTTTCTTGACATAGGCATCACAGCAGAAAAAGCTCTGCGCAGGTGATCTGTGGGGCAGAAAAGGGTGGATAAAAAGGAAAAGGTAAGAAACTACTCAAATAAAACACGAAAAAAACCTGCATTAATTCCCATTTTCACAAATACTTTGCTTCCTGGAAAGCATAGTATAGCTATGTAGTACCGGAGGGCTAGTTGCGGTAAGGACATTACATGAATGTTATTGTCACTGGGACAGCTCCAGTTTTGCCTTGCCTACCACATGGCTTTGGAGGGAGGCATAAACTCTGGAGCACAAATTTTTCAAACATGGAGCTGCCAGCTGCAGATTTTCAGTTTCAACTAAAATCTTTAACTGTCAACCGAATCCAGCCTTTACTACTGTAAATTCCAATAATAAATGGCAGGATGATATGATGAAAGAAGAAAGTAAGACATGAAGAGAGTGGATCAAAGGAGATGGTAAACTACATTGTTTGAAACAGCTAGCTTCAAGTAGAAATCTGAAACAGTAGTAGACAGCAGTAAAAAAAGTATTGAAACCATGAGGCTGAAGGAAACGTTGTGGATATCAGTGGACTTTAAATCTGGATCTTTACCTGTTCTTGGGAAAAAGAACTTTAGGTAGAATTCTCTAACTCTTATTCTTCCAGTTTAATCTTCTTGGAGGAGAAGCACAGGCTGAAGTGCTTGGCTCCGGAGGAGTCAAAATGGTGTCATACTTTCCATCTTGAGAAAGGTGAGAAGTTAGACACTTGCACACCCAAGGTCAAGATGGCTGCAGAATTTTTATTAATCTCACAGCCAAGTTTTAAGATGTCAAAATAGATTTCATTGATACGAAGTGAGCATATTTGTTAGAGATTACAGTGTTTATATTCTAACTGTGGCCTATGTGTTTACCTTTTTGTCACCATTGTAGTAAGTTTGTTTTGTTCCTTTATCCTTTATAACCCATCAAATATGCTGTTTTGAATGGCACTGAACAACTAATTTCATAATTATTGATTTTCCTTTCTAAATTTATCTAGTAATAAGGATGATAGGCTTTAATGGGGAAAAAATTGGTACATGAGTTCTGTTTTCCTTGTTAAGAAAAAACAGAAACATTAAAACACTGAGACGTAATAAAGGATGCAAAATACCTTCCATTTTAGGTTCTGAGTCAATTACCTGGTCTACTTGAAAGAGGTTAATTTTCAGTTTCTCTAGCATGCATCTGTATGAGCCAAATGCATAAGCATATGCAGAAATAATTTGTTCCCACTCACACTTTAATGTTGTGTAAACTGAATCAACAAGTTACACCTGGATTGCTTTTAGGATTTCACTTTAATGCTTTCAGTATGCCCTATATTCCTAGAATGAAGAAATTCACAGATGAGGACTGCCGCACATTTGCTGATGATTACGTTCTTTCTGGTATAGATAGATTAAAGATAGCTGGCAAACCTTTCTAGCTGTGTGTTGATTATTCTGTCTTCAGGTACCTATATCCTCAATTAAATTTGTGTGCTGTGACTATAGATTGATTTTAATCATCCTAATCAAACCCTATCATACACTAATTGTTCATTATGGTTGCACCGTATATTTACAACATGAGATTTTTCAATTTATGTAATTTCCAACTCTGCCTTAACTGATAATGTTAATTTAATTAATTGTGGATTAAGTTAGTTTAATTCACGACATACAGATTTACTATTTTTTCAATAAGAAAGTCATTATCATTCATTACATAAACTCATTATTGCTTTGTGATGCAATGTTGATAGATGAGTCTGTACCACAGGTTGTCAGAGAGTAAACAAAATAAAGCATTTAGTGGATACCTAACTACTTTTAAGGTGTAGTACATGATCAGAGCACATTCTTTTCATATTCTTCTCTAGACTTGAGCAACTATGAGATAGCACCATGGTGATATTTCTTTAATTTCCCTTCATTTTCATATCATTTGAGATCTGATTGTCCATATTAAGTATTGATCTTACTGTTACATTTGAGAAGTTAGTGGTACTATTTATTAAGGGAACAGACCTACCCACCTGAGAGCTTTACCCTTTTTTCCCTTAAGGGAACATTATTATTATTTACTGCAATATAAAGCTTTGGTGAATTTAGAAATAGCATGTTTCATCATAATGGAATGAACTCTTTGGTGTTGAAGTAACACTGAATACAAACTCTGCTATCTAGAATCTGAGCAATAACATCAAAATGGCCTTCCCATTATCCTGCTGGCTGCTGTGGATGAAATGCCAGAACAGATCAAGAATAATGTTCAAATCACAAATGACTGGAACTAATGCAGTTAGGTGAGGGCTTGTCATGCATGAGCTATGGCACAGTTTGGTTTCAACTGAAGGCGAATGTACAGAGAGGTTAAAATTGGATTGCTCAAAATTGGATTGGTCTCACAGAAATGTGAGATCAATGTTTCTTCCACACAGAGCAATGAGGAATTGAGCTGTGTGAAGAAAATACAGTTGGGATGGGGAGGTGATTGAGGTCAGAGATATTGTGAGGTTATGCAGTGACTGCCCTTTCAAGAGGCCCAGTCATTTTACTTCTGTTTAAATTAGACTGAGATGTCCCCATAGAACCAGTATTTTCTGGCTTTCAGTGTTTTAAAATAAACACTAAAATTACTACTCAGGTGTAGCAGATTGGCTCTTCCGAGACATTAAAGATGCATAATGCTGTCTTTGCAACAGAATAGGACATTCTACCAAATTTAGACAAAAATCCATGAGTGGATTTTAGATGATATAAAGCTGATGTTTAAGTGTGCCTGGGCATGAAACTTTGCACAATACTTCCATTTGTAAATCTGATGAGAAGAGATCCATATTTAATCCTGAAGATGTTACTCATTATTTGGACTCACTTGAACTTTGAGGGAATAAAAAAAAAGTATGGGACTCTGTACAACTGAGACTTATACCAGTAAAGATTTGGTGGGTGTTTTCAGCTTCCACGACTTTATGAACCAAGGCTTCAGAAATTATTCTGCTTTGATTTGCCTACTGCTCTTAGCAATGAAAGTCTCCTGATAGTTGTTGAGCATCTACCTTTAATTTTTGTTGTCAGGGTGAAAAAAATTCATTTGGCTTCCAAGCTAAAAATGAATAAAATGCTGACAGACAGGTGCTTATCCAAATTTCAGGGTGTGTATGTCAGGATGTTGGTAGAGGTCTCTGCTCAGCTGTGTCAAGCTCAGCATGGTTTAATGTACCTTTCATCTTTTGAAGATCTGTGCTTTGATTTTTTAGGTTACTTATATTTTTAGCCACTTTGTGGTTTTCCTTAGTAAACACTTCTACAAATCATCTCCTGGAGCAGAACAAACTACATGTGATGTATGCTGCAAAGCCCAATTTTAATTATTTGTCAAGGATCCCATAGAAGCCCTGTAGCAGAGCTGCCACCAAAAATTGCTCAGCTGCTTCAGTTGAAACATCATTTTTTCTTCTTGTTTCTCCCATCAGACTGAAGCAGTATTTGGCCCATTCATTCATAAACTCTGGGTTATTCAACAAGTTGACCTGAAGCATATAGGCCATATCATCCTGAATTCAGAAATTCTGATATATTTTTATGCCAAGGCAGTCTGGATACACTAAAGGGGCCCATTCGTTGCTGAACTATGTGTTTAAAGACTGCATGATAATCTGCACAAGCAAGATATGTGGTACTGCTTTTCAGGTTCCAAGTTCTTCATTTTCAGAATTCTGAGCGCTTTGATTTGTAACCTTAATTATTAAGTCTGAACATAAAAATAATAATTAAGCTTATGAAGAAATAAACCAGGAATATCTTATGTTGCTGTTTTGATAAAGATGTTCCTGAAATCTAAAATTTCTCATGTCTTGCAAGGGACCATCATCACAAATCCAGCAAATGACTGGATTATTACTGGGAAAGTAATAAGTATAAGAATTTTGCTGGCATTGAAAGTGCTGCTATACGCATTTGTTGTTTATACATATTAAAATTAATTTTTCCGAAAGCAGTGACACTGCTCCATAATCATTCTTTCTTTAAATATTTATAAGGGTGAATATGCATAATTTCCAATTAACTTCCCTGGGTTACAGCTTTTACAGGAAAATGCTAATTGCAGCAATATCCACAGCAGATTCATAGGCATATAACTTTTTATTTTCCAAGTGACATTTTTTAGTACTGTGTATTAGTTGCATATATATTTTTTACCAGATGATGTTGTAAATGTTCCAGCGTATGAGGAACTGTTATATTCATATATACTCAGAAATGTATAGTGCATATTGAGCAAGAATATATTGAATAGAAGAAAAAAACATTAGAATCATTAGTAGATAATTAGGAATGTATGCCTAAAAGCCATTTGTACTGCTTCCTAGACAGGAATAGGTGTATTTAGATTGGTGAGCTGTAGATGCAAAATATAAGTATAGATCACTTCCTTTCTCAATGAGCAAGGATTTTTTCTCTGTAAGATGGAGGAAGCATTATTGGATATGCTGGGATAAGTCTGGTTACTTCTGTTCATTACCATATCAGCTAATGAAAGAACACATACAATAATAAGTGCTAAATTCTGTTTTATCGCAGTCTTCAGAAGTTTAATTGAGACAAACACAGATATTTCTACCTTCTAAAAAACTCACCAAACCAATGAGGAGGGGCTCCATTAAGATGGATTCTTGTATTGATTCCTCCATATTCATTCTATTAAACATCTATTTAACTGATTTTGAGACATAGGAAACCCTATTAGAGGATTAAATAAACAAATTACAGTTGTTTACAGTGATTGCTTTCACTTTCTCACATGCTCAGGTTTCAAGAAAGTATCCAAATTAGACTTAAATTTGATACAAAAGTAGATTTAATCTGGCAAACTGATATGTTATTTGAAGATATAAAAAATAGAGATCTCAATGTTGGAATTACAAGTTTTATACATTTTTAAACATATCTTGTAAAACAGCAGATGTTCAGTACCACATTTCTCTCCCTTGAAAATAAAAGAATGAGATGTAAGTAGACAGAAATATATAACTCACTTGGCTGGAAGTGACCTCAAATAATCATCTAGTCCAATCTTTCATGGGAAATGGAGCTTGGATCACATTATCTATCTATCTATCTATCTATCTATCTATCTATCTATCTATCTATCTATCTATCTATCTATCCATCCATCCATCCATCCATCCATCCCTCCATCCATCCATCCATCTCTGTCTCATCACATCTTAAAAATATCCAGCAATGGAGATTTTATTGTGTCCCTTGAGGAGGATGTTCCACTGAATGACCAATCTTACTGTAAAAAATTTTTCACTTATTTTGAGACGAAACCTCTTCCAGTGCAACTTATACCAATTCCTCTGGTCTTCTCCATCTGATTCCTTGTGAAGAGACAACCTTCAACCTCCTTGCAGCTTCCCTTTGTGCTTTCAGGAGGCTGCTCTTGAATAACTCACAGCATGCACAAGCTACTTTGCCCTCCATGGTTGCTTCCCATGGACTCTTTCACAGCTGGTGTCTTAGGATTCTGAAACTCTCTCTTCTAAAACCCACAGTGTTTGCTCTACTACTGATTTTCAGTGTGCTCAGTCAGATTTTGAAATCCACAACATTGTGGCTGCTATATGCAGGGTTACTGTTTGAAGTTTTGCTGTCAAGTCAAACTTGATCAGTTCATAAGCAGTAAATCCAGCAATACCTTATCCCTAATCTGCATTTCCAGCATCTGCATCAGAAAGCAGTTCAGTGAATTCCATTAATACAGTGAACATCTTGTGCTTGGCAGAGCTATGTGCTTTTATCAAACAATGTCAAGGTAACTGAAACGGGTCACGAGGACAAAATTCTGTTGACCCAAGACTTTTTTGAGCAATTGAAGACAGATTTCATTGGTCTTGTCACTTAGACTGGGAGAACAGTAACAGAAACCAAACAAAAGTTTCCCCCATGGTGATCATTTCAGCTTTGATCCCAAGAACTTTGATGATCTCTATACCTCCATACCTCTAGACTACCTCTTTTACACTAAGCACAATTCCAAATCCTCCTCTTCTTATCTTTCCAAAAGATTTTATAGCCATCCATCATAGACATCTAATCATGTGCATTTTCCCATCATGTTTCTGTGATTCAGATGATGCCCAAAATCTCAGAGTGGACACAGGAATCCAGTTCCTGCTGTCTCTTTCTGAGATTATGTGTTAGTATACCTGCCCTTAAGCTGGCTTCATGGAATACTCTTGCCTTTGGAAAGAGCTGGTGATCATTCTTCAATATACTGGTAGGGAAGAATGCACTGGTAGGTGCATTCAACTGCCTCATGGTTTGTGGATATACAGGTGTCACAGCTGTGGATCATAACCCCAAGTTTCCAAGTTTAAGATACAATTCACTCAGCCAATCTGCTAGTGAAGATTATCATGCCTCTTCTAAATATGATCTCATCTCTATCCAATAGGCTTTATTCTTCAAACAACCAAAAATCTGACAACATCATCAGCCACAAAGCCAGGTATTGATATGCATAATGCATCAAATGTACCCTGGCTCTTGAGTGGCAAGATCGAGTGAAAGATCACTTGAACATCTATCCCTCTACTTGGGCCTTGAGAGGTCTGATGTCCTGGTGGTTTTTTCATAAGCTTTTCTTGCATTTGTACCCACATGGAAAAGATGTAGAGAAGAGAATTTTAACCGGTTGTGGCAGTCTCTGTACAGCAAATTGTTTGCTGTCTCCTTGCAAGTTGCAGATTTCCCTTAAATATATATCAGGTCTGCAGATGAGTGTCTCTGCGCCTTACAAAAGTCACGCAGCACTCACTACCTCCTTTTGAAGTTTTAATTATGAACTGAAGATACAGTTTCTGCCTGTGAATCTTGCCCATTGATCTTGGTCCTCTTTCCTTTGTACAGTGTAACCTGATTACTTCCTTCTGCAGCTCCTTACACGGCTTGAGTGACTTTACCATATGACATTTTGTGCAGGTGGATCTTCCACCTTCTTCTACCAAGTATCCATACAGTTTTTATGGCCCCGCACCTAGACAGCAGCTTCCCTAGTAAGTCTGTCCAGGTATACCTCTGTCCATCTTAGACTAACCTGGCTAGGTAGCTCATTCCTGTCAGCTGCAGACACCAACAGGTCATCTCGACCACCATGCTTTTAACATAACAACACAGATTTAGAAGCCGTTTATTCTCTGAAGACCTCAGGCTGCTGGATAGATTTGCACAGTCACCATTTGTTGACTGCTGGGTTTGCAGCTTAAACCAGTGGGTGAGCAGAACACACAGCAACCCATTAACTCTTAGAGCCCACAGCCCTTTCTGCATTTCTTTCCACGAGAACCGCCACGAACAGTGCCATGCCACTTCAATTTTCTGTGCCTGCTCTGTTTGCTGGTAATCCCTCTGGGCAGCTTATACGCAGCTTCCCACCATTTAAACTGGTAATGGGGACACTGCCCATCTGTCACCCGCCTCTCTTGTGAGACCTTTCAGCTGCCAATTTTGTCCCTTTACACACACAAATTAAGGGAGATCAGAGCTTGGAAATCCCCTCAGATATTCCCTGTGGACCTCACAAGCTTCACACGCTTCCCAGCACACAGCATCTGCTGCTGCTGCCATTGCTGCTAACATCTGCTTCATGCATCAGTTATGTTTCAGTAATGGAATAATGCAAGTGCTCACAAAAATTCTGCAATTTAATTTTTGGAAAGGATTATGTACAGTATTATATGTACAATGTAATGGGAACATTCAGTAACATATGAAGAACCAGGTTATAGAAAGCCGTTTAAGGTTCTTATTAACAGAATCACTGCACACACCTGAGTAACGTAAAATCCTGGGGTAATTCTGAGTCTCTGGTTAGTGGGGAGAGCACAGGCTCTCATGGGAGATTTTCAAGACTAATCTAGAGAACTACTATTCAAATGCAGCATTTCTTGCCTATGGCTCTCCAGCTCATACACAAATTTTGTGCACAGACACACTACCTTGCTTATCAGCTACCTACTCAGTAAAAAAAATGGAATGTACTTATAAAATGTCATTATTAGACTTATTATGCCACTGTAAGTCTATGTTTGTCTGAAAAAACAGAATAATCCATAATTTTATTTACAATTTAATTACAAAAGCTGAAAATATATCTTCTGATAAAGTTTTCTTATCTTGTTTTTTGAAAATGTTTCAGAATTTAAGTTAATAGTATGATAAACTCCAAAAAAATCTCTTATCCAAAGGAAAACACCAAAACAAAATAAAAGAAACAAAGAAACAAAACCCAAAAAATACTTAAATTTTTTTAAAGCAAAAAATTTGGTACAATTAACAGAAGAAAAAAAAAATCATTTTTTTCTTTTTAGCTTGGATTTAGCTTTCTTTCCGACATCTTGGGTTTCTCCTAAACAATTTGTTGAGTGATCTGGTGCTACTCAAAGCTGCAGGGCTCTGAGTTGCCTACTTCATCCCAAAGGGTCATTTACACGGGGTAAATACCATGATAAAAGTGACTCTCTACCCTGGATGCAAATCCCTATCCTCATCATAGGGAAACCTCAAACATGGCTTAACCACAGCCACAATAGCTCTTCTTGCTGTATTTCCAAAGTACTAGTAGGGGCTGTCACCACTGGCATCTCTAACTGTGTCTTCAGTCCTTTTTTCCTCCTCCCCACTTTTTTTTTCTGTTCCTTAAGGGTATCAGTGAAGACTTCCATTGACACATATTTTCATGCAGAAAGGAAAAATATTTCTCATTCATAATATTTCTAACTTAAACGCTATCATCCTTCCCCTGGTAGCAACCTACTATTGCTCTGAACATAGCAACAAGTAAGTGACCTTCCTCACCCCTGCCACATATTCAAGTTTCCTCAAACCGCCCAAATATGTGCACAGGTGAATAAACCAGCACAGGGAGCAGCAGATGGACAGGTAACCAGAGTATGACCACAGAGAGCAGAGGTGTGACAAGTACAATCACTCACACACTTGTGCAAAGGGAAACCCTCACAAGACCATTTCCCCAAAGGTCAACAAACTATTTCATCTGCCAAAAACTCTACCACTTTTGTTGGCAAGTGGAACAGTCCTAAACTACACGAAGATAAAAAATTCATCATTTGGAAGGAAAGAAATGTTCAGCTATCCTGAAGAAAGAAATATTTAGAAGATGACATTGTCATCTTGTATCCCGAAGACGACAATTTCTATGCTGATCTAATTTCTTCCATCCTGAGAAAGAACTGTTCATAGCAATATGTCTTATCAAATGTGATTCTAGATTAACTACAATATTTTAGCCTCATGACATTTTGTGATCCTATGATAACAGGCACTAATCAAAGTCAGAGAAAATTTTTATAATTTACTGTTTCTATTTTTTTGGAAACAAAAGTAATGGAGAGGTGACATGAAAACAGTCTGTCTTATTTCCACAACATTTGTCCACTCACTCACATATAATTTCCAAGATGCCAATCAATTTATGCAAAACTGCAATCGGGGTTCAGAAGGAACCAAAATAGGAATCAAAATTGACAACATTTTGTAGGCTTGTTGATCAAGAGAAAAGAAGAAACCTTGATAATTCTTTTGCACAAAATTTCATTTAGGCTTATAATTCAAATTAATACTTCAGCAGCTTGTATGGGAATAAGGTTTGCTGTTGAAATGGCATAAATTTTTGTCCCCTCCTTTTCTTTTTTTTTTTTTTGTCTGTAATTTACTTAATGTGTACTTCCCCTCTAGAACCTGTGTGTTTTTAACTATTTAAAAAATTCATTTTTTTCAAAGTACAGTAGGCTCACAAAACTACAGGTTTGTTGCTTTTAACCTCAGTTCAGGAAAACATGCTTTTCTGCATTGACGATAAAACCTCTCTACACAGATGATACAGACGTTGCGATAAAACTTAAGAACGCATAGGAGATGGTTAGAGGCAACAGCTCTTTCCCCCAGAGTGACAAGGATAGTACTGGTGAAATTGCACTGACAGCAGATTGCTTACTGTCATACGAAAAAAAAAAAAGAAGAAAAAATCCAAACATTTTCTTCACAAGGTTGATTTCTTTCACTGAGGTGACAGATTGTTCATGAAGGTAAAAATCTGTCCTACCTAGAATAGGCTGTGGTAGCAGCATAAAGCACAGCAATGATTGCTGTGACTTCAGGTGCATGGCCCATGAGGCAGGGGTTTCTCATATGATATGCCCTGCAAAAAGTGTAACAAATTATCCAAGGCTTGTGCATCTAGCGCTTGCAACACACAACAATTTATAGCCGAAATGCACTTCACCCATAAAATCTCATCCACTTCCCTTATTTTTCTTCTTATTATAATAACAATCTACGGGGTTTTTTTCACTGTAAGGTTTGAGCAACAAATTTTCTTTCTAAAAGTGTTTTACCGCTTTCTTGAGATGTATGAAAAGTAATCTTCCTCTCTCTTCTCCTGCCATATGAAAAGAAAATAAATACAGGATCTTTTATTCATGAATTAGAAACCTGTGTCTGTTAATGCATTTTCTGATAAATGCAGCAGCATTTATAATGATTCTTTCTGCTTATAAATCAGTGAGATTTTTAAAGCCGTGAATACGCAATGGGAAATATGGCCAACACCAGCAGCTTTCTGGTACTTCCTGTGCGTAGAAATATTTAAAGAAGAAATTTGACATATTGCACACTGGCTTCAAATAACTGTATTCAGAAGAATGAGATTTTTAGTAATATTAATAACAGTGTTGTTGAGGTTTACTGTATGTTATCATTTCATAGATGAATTTGCTCAGAAAAATAAACATTTTGTTTGTACACATAATGCCTCATTATTGAGATTTTTCCTTTGCATAGATCTCCATCTTCAAAGAGAACAAAGATTTTGAAAGCTTTTATTATCTAATTCATTTCACTTTTAAAAACCAACTACCGGTGAAGCGTTGCTGAAAATCCTTTAATTACTCTGTAACTTAACTGGGTGAAAAAAATGCAGGGTTTTGTGGACAGGGTTTTAAAATCCATAAAGTTATTAAAATTTTACTTCAAACTCCTACTTAGTTTTACTGGTACTACTAGCATGTCAATATTACTATGCTAGCACACAGATAAGCCTGACATGGAAAGAAACTAACTGAATAAAAACAATTGAAAGAAGTCATGCAGTCTGTTTACTGCCACATCATCTATAATTTATTGAATTTGTACAGAATAACAGAAAGAATAAATCCAGGCATTGTGGGGATTTGTGGGAGGTGTAACGGCGTTCAGGACAACCACTCAGCCCACACTATTTGCCTGTTTGTCAGAAGGGCAGGAGCAGGAGTGGTGTGCTCATTGACTGTGGAATTTGCACGACTAGGAATCCAGGGCAGTTTTGCAGCAATTTGTTCTCCCTCCAGAGCCAAGTGGTCTCAGTGCAGTCTGCTATTATGTCAAACCCAAAACACACTTTTAGGCTTCTGATCCACTTGTACATTTTGATTGACACTTAAGCCAAAAGAAACAGTTATCCAGGCAGCAAGAATTTGAAGAAAGCAGTTACACAGACACAAACTTATGTACAGATGATTGCTTCTTACAGGGCAGTCCTCCAGAATCTTTCCTTACAACATGAGTGCCTCATGTCCTGTTTACATTATTGAAGGTATGCAATTATTTTTATGATTGCAACAACCTGTAGATATGCTCTATAAAATTTTGTTCCTGAGTATTTTCTTTTTGTTTCAGGTCTGATTTGTAGTTTATGACAAACTTACATTGCCATAGGAAAACAGATTCTGAAGTAAATTTGTAATGTTTCATGTCTCCATTATATCATACTTTTGAAACAGTATTAGTTTTTAAAATATGATTACTGCACCTTAAAAAGTACTCTGTGGAATAGGTGATTTCAATATCTATCTTGTTCAGTAAAGTATTTAGCTAGAAGAAATGAATGTACAAACTTAAGCATAATTTTAGTATTTCTGGTATGAAAATATGTGAGTGTACTGGTCTGAGTGGATGCCCAATATTCAGAAATAATTTTTTTTCATTGTTCTATAAGAGTGATCTATAGGAACAGCCTGCCCTGAAAAGCAGCCATTACCTCCATTTCCTAGCTCTCAACCCCCATGCCTGCCCAGCCTGTGCAAATGATTTTGGTTTTACACTTCATCATAACATCTTTTCTACATCCAATCAGGCTACAACTGAGTGGTTATGCTTTGCTATCCTTGCAAAAATGCTCCAATGGCACACCGCTTAAAAATAACTTTTCAAATATCCTTTTTAAACAGAGACAGATTTTCTTAATTAAGGGAATCTGATAGCTCTTTTGCTGCCTTCCATTGGATTCAGGACTGATTAGTATCTGTAAATTTTGACTGGTTGTTTTCTCTTCTTGTTTGAACAATCTGTTACTGAACTCATTTGGCTTTCTGTCTAAACCTCTGTTCTTTCTGCATATCTAATGTGGACTACTATTTTGAGTGAGGGTTAGCTTACACAATGGTGAACAACTGACGTCCAAAATAATTTATTCTTCTTTCTCTAAATATTTTCAGAACAAAAAACCGAAAACAGCCCACCCAAAAAGAAATCAAACAAACAACCCACCCAAAATTTATTGAAGTGTTGGTAAGAATATTTGAAAGAAAGGTTACTGGAGGATTTTGATATAGAAGGTTTTAGAGAAATTTTAAGCAAAGAAATATAGGAAGTTTTTTGTACTTGCAATATTCATTCATACACTACTAAATTATGCATCATTTGAACACTTTCAATGCAGGAAAAATACTTTAGGCAAAAACAGACAACAGAGTCCTCATTTTACAGTAGTCATTAGACTGGCAAAACCTCCTGCAAATATTTGAACAAGTTTTGAAAGATATAACTAGGGAAGTTATTAATGCTATTGTTAACTGGTCAGTGCGGTGAGCAGATTAATAATTAATCCTCTTCTATCCAGGCTAAGCAAAATACTTCATTAATTTATACTCAGAATGTAAGAAATATTTAGACTTATGCTTAAACACAATAGTGCAGCTTGCTGGAGCAGGTCCTTACAAACCAATTTGAAAATACAATATATCCTCCTATAAAGTATATCCTCAAGACAAATGGGTATGGATGTTTGTCAACAGATATTGTTCCAGAGATTATAATAAAGTTATGTCTTCAAAGTGCATTATATTCTGCAATGAGAAATATCTGTGAAACAGATAGAAAACTGTGAAACAATTTTGAGTTTATTAGAGAAAGGCTCCTCACCCACAGGGCAGTAGAGAACAGGCTCCCCACAGAAGTGGTCAAAACACCAACCCTAAGAGAGTTCAAGAATTGCTTTGACAATACTCTCAGGCACATGGTGTGATTCTTGGGAATGTCCTGTGCAGGGCAAGGAGCTGGACTCAATAATCCTTAAGGGTCCCTTCCAGCTCAGAAGATTCTGTGATTCTGGGGTACTGTGATTTAGTTGCCCTGGACTAAAAATATACAAGGTGGTCTATTGCTGCTTTTTGAAAATTTGTAATGGAGTCTGCATGTATCCACCCTCAGCAGATATTAAAGAGCATTAAAGACGTTGGCATGAGCTACCAAGAACCCACCCTGCTTGAACTCATCACATTGACTCAGCATCAAGCAAGATGAATTTTTCAGCATCTCCAAAGAAAACAATCAGAATTTGAGGAAGTGTTCTTTTCACTGATTTCTTATTTAGAGCAGAGATTATTTATCCGAGGATATGAGGGTATTTACCTCATAACCTGTGCTACAGGACACTCAGAGAATATGTCTCAACTTTATTACATTTAAATTTAGAATAGCCCAGGCTCAGAAAAATATTCTCGTGCAGTGGCGAACCAAGCAAGGCCTTTCTTACACAGAACAAGCCCACTGAAGCACAAGGAAAATGCATTGAAATGGTCAGTGTTGGTAACTATGCGCAATTAGAGAGAGAGTGATAAAAATTAAAGCTACAGGTAAAACACGTGAGAATACCTGTAAAATACTACATGTCCAGTATTTTCTATTTTTTTTATACAACCAACACAAGCCTAAATTGCTGAACATGAAAAAAAAAATAAACTTCAGATAAGAACTCTACAAATACTCAAATAAAAACGTTGTCAGGATATAGAAAAGACAAAGACAGAAGTAGAAAAGACAAAGACAGAAGTAGAAAAGACAAAGAAAGTTGTTGCAAACAGCAATATTGTCCATTTTGTATCTGAGATTCTATTTTGACTCTTGAAATGGCACAAAACTGTTCTCACCTATTGTAAGGTATCACTATGTAATCTTATTTAGTGTATTAAATATCCTGTTAAGAAAATCAACAGAGTTCTGAGCCATCAAGACCTTTATTAATCATCCAGCATTTTGAAAGATTAATTTTTGCCAGAAAAACTAGATTCCTAGTGACCAGCAATTTATCCAGCTATCTAGGTACACAAATACATGTATGTACTTAAAGACATGCATAATTTAAAAAGATATTTGAAGTTAATGCAATGCTAAAGGTACTTGGCAAAAAGACAGTTTTTCAGCAAGATACTGTGCTCACAAACCTGAAATATTTATCAAAGACCTGTCTGGAAATGAGGCAAAGCCAGGACTTGCCTTTTGTCTGCTTTGGCAGTATTTTTGATGAAATATCATTTTTATACAAAATGAAAAGAAATGTGAAGATGAGATTATTCATGTGCCATCTGGCAGCATAGGAATGACTTAAAAAATAACCTTTGTTCCCACAGGAGATCAAAAAGTTCTTGGCAGAACAAGGAAATATGAAATGGTCATTCTCAACATAGGCATGTGAAATTTCTCATTCTATACTGATAGGTTAATTGAATAATGTCTCAACTTCCCTTATCAGAGGTAATGAATGCTCGTTTGCAGCTAATGACAAAGCAATATTTTCTGTTTAAATGACACATTTTAATTTCTTCTACTGCGTATATACACACTTCACTAACAGAAACAGAACAATAACTTGTAAATTCAATCCTCACTTCAATGCTGTGCTTAAAAGTGTGATTTATTTTCTTCCCTTAAAGTTTTCTTTAAACATGGAATTACGTTTGTAATATTTACAATATTTTTTTCTCTGTTTAGTCTGGGATGCAAAAAGTCAAAGGTCTTCTTAGAGGGTGGAAATAATGTTTTTATTTGTAACACTATTAGTAAAAATTACACAGATATAAGCATTTGAGTCACTTATCAACGAAAATATCTATCTTTTGTGACATGCAGCTCACTGCTTTTCATAATTTAAAATGGTTTTTTCCAACATTTAAATTTTCCCCTCATAATAGGTTTTATTAGAAACCCAGTACTCTGGGTTTGAAAAGCAAAGAAAGGGTCTGTATACTACAATAAAAAATTATCAGAAACAGAGAATCTATTTTACTTCCCATAGCCATTAAATCCTTTCTAAGAGATAGTCATTATATTTGGTGACAGTTATTTTTTGCCTTAAATGTACTCTATCTAAGCCAAGGCTGGAAGCACATAGGATAAGAAAAAAGAATACACTATAGATTTTCAAGCATTTAGAGACTTACTTTAACCTCAATAATTTTTTATTATTTGTACATTTTTATATCTTTCTAAAGGTTATAAACCTGATAGACTCACACTCATTACCACTGTATGATACTAATACCTTCTTCACAGGAACAAGTTGGTTCATTTCATTACAATAAGAAGTTCAGAAGACAATTTCTCATTTTTCATTTTCTGCTTTTTGCATTTATGAGAAGGCAGAGAAACTACAGAATATGGAAAGAATATGAAAGGAATCTACAGTGTCTTTTTGAAACTTAGTATATAATTAATTCTTTCAACATGTACAAATATATATGTATGGTTGTTTTTTTTTTGCAGGAAGTCTTCTCGAGAGTTACACCAGGATTAAACTGTCTGAAGACTAGGAGACAGAACTACTGCTGCATTATTAATTTCTATACTGTATTTTTACTTTGCAATTTGTTTATTGCAATATAATATTTAATTATTTGATTGCTGAATAATGTAGATAAGCGCAGACATCTCAGAATACATCAAACCTTGGAACTGCAGGTTGCTTCTAAAATATGGTCAAATTTCCAGAAAGCTTTTTTCACTAGCAGGCTTTGGTGAAGTACCATGAAACTGATTTCTCCTAATTTCAGCTGCAAAATAAAGAAAAAATTCTGGGAAATAAATAGTTGCAGGATTTATTCTTGCTATGGGGAAGTAGCTTGTGTCAATAACAACAAGGAGAGACACCAATCTATTCTACAGACATCCATTAGAAGAGTCATGTTTTTGCTTAACCCAATAGATTTCTTTCATTTTATCTTAGGTTTTCCATGGGATTTTTTTTTTTTTTTTTTTGTTAAAAAAACTCAATCTTCACAGCTACACTGTCCTAAAGGTCATGTAATTGATACTGTAGATTCTGTAACAAAAGTACTCATTTGAATATATGCATCACTGCAGCTGTCAATCTTCCTATTATAGTCCCCTGATAGTGTATTCAACACTCTCATAATCCCTCCTAGATGCCCTCTAAGGTCAGATATAGGAGCAGAGCTGATCTGAGCAGTGAATTTCTCAAACTTGCTGTATATCCATGGAAAACGTTTAAAGTCCGATTACTAGAAATTTCTAACAGTCATGGACTGCCATGGGGAGCCTGAGAAAAAAGTCACCTGAAAATTTAAACATTTACATACTTGAAGGACTATGCAATTAGTAAACCAGGTGTAATGATTTAGAGTTTCTAAAATAGTTTAGGGGCCAATGTTGAGAAGGTAAGACTGAAAACCTCTGCTATTAAATTCAGAAGAATATTGAATTGTTTAGTACCTTATAGAAGACAGGAAGATTAATAATAATATTTAGATATTTCTTATAAATATAAATTTAAAAGAGCTGGATAGCTGCCTTTTCCCTGATGATTTGTATCAAAGACATTCCTTTGAGAATGTCCTTCAATATCCTGCTATAAATTCAGATATTTCACCTCAACAAATAGAAGTATTCTAAATCTGTACCAGTACTTTACCATATGTCATTATTTCCTCCAAATTCATAGTTCCATATATATTCCTATTCCTTTGTGCTTCTATAAGGTAAGAGCCAGACATTTAGGATTTTTAACTGTCTAGATTGTTGTGCAGTTTTTGAATGGATAAGACTGTTGAACTTTGGCATAGATAAACAAAAACAACAATGGTGGATTCATTCAAAAACTCTGTCAGTAGGTTGTGAATTTTTTAGCTTTGTCCAGGATTCCTGAACTACTAGCAATATGGTTCAGAATGATACCCATAGCCTTCATTGCCAGATTGCTCCCTTTTCTCACTAAAGCATCATGTCTGATTTCTTTTGAACTCTTGCACACACCCACGCCAGATTAGCACAGCTACAAGGTCTATCAGCAGAAGGTTCATTTTTTTTCTTAGTTGTTCCTGACAGAATGCTAGACTTATCCAGAGGACAATGGGGAGGACTACAACAGAAACTGTTCTCCTCAATCCAGTTCTCAGCTCTCATGGCCAGAATCTAATTTGTGTTCAGAGCCCAGAACTGGCAGGTAATTTCTCTAACCTTGCCATCCATTATATCATGAACTCTTCTTTGCTTATGGATCACTTTTACAGGCTACAGAGAAGACATTTGTGGCTTTTGCACACTAATCATTCTCTGTATAGAGTAACCACCACACCCAAGTCTTGACCGTAGTACAACAGTAACAGTGATGTCACATCTAGCAATTGATCACGATGTAACTCAACTGAACTTGAAGATGAAGGCTGAGGTTTTAAGAGACTTGTTACCCAAAATTTTCCAAAGAGTTAGTAATGCAATTTTTAAGTCTGTGCTTAGGTCATTATTACTTAGCTACAAATGGCTTTTCACTTGACTGAGCCTATGAAAGTCTACTGGTTTTCCAGATGGGAAAATTGATCGTTGACATAGTTTAGGTCTTGATGGTCTCTGCCATCAGTAGAAAATTAAGAATTGCCTACTTCACTGGGTATAGTCTCTCTTTTCACCCATCATATTGCTGGTCATAAATAGAACAGGAGGGGATTGTACCCCTTCTGTTTTACAAAGGAGTAAGTACCGTTTTGGTTCTATATCAGAGTATCAATATTTTGCTTGTTAGCAGTCCTTGCACCTTAGTTCATCTGCTTTGTATTTCTGATATAGAAATATCATGTTCATCCCCTAAGTCAGGTATGTGGAAGAACTTACTACTATTCTCAAGGTTTATTGATTTCTGAAGGGTTTGCTTCTGATCTTTCTTTTGTCCTAAAAATATTTCCATGACCTTTTAGTCTGTCCTCATTGCAGTTATTTGATGACTTCAAATTACTTGGGACCCAATTCAGATCAAACTCAGAGGTGTTAAAAATGAAAAGAAGGCCTTCAGTTTTGTATGTTATGGGTAAAGCTTCTCTTTGAAGTCTTTAACTGGAGAGCACCCTTCTCAAAGAGCATTGTGTCTTTTGTAAGGACAGGCACCTTTTCCTTAAATGCTTGAGGTTCTTTGTGCATTTTCAGCTAGGGTATAATAGGCTTTTATTTCTGAGATGGTCACTGGAGGACCGAGCACTTTTTTTAACCTTTAAAAAATGTATAAGCCAGTTTCTTCCTTACCAAATTAAGAGAAAACAGAGATGTATTAGTATCAGAACATCCCTAAGCTCTTGACTAAATGTATACTTTAGTGAGCTGAAACACACCGGTTTATATGAAACAATGCAAAGAATTCTTTGCTGGTACAAAACAGTTTTACAAAGTATTTTAGAAAACAACTAGTCTCTCATGCTGAAGAGAAAAATGAAGAAAATTCTGTTTCTAAGCAAAAAAAATTTCTGAGACAATCTTAATGGTTTTCATTGAGAATAGCTAAGTTTTCAGAATTTGACTCTCTAAGTATGACATCTTTTAATTATCAGAAAGCAAGTAGGTAATTCACCTAAACTATACAAAACATGCTGAAGCAATTTAAGCTATCACGATTTATAAAAATATTCAAGGTGGCTGGTTTCAAATCAAACAATTTTTAAAATTAGGAGAATTGGATGTTACCTTATTTAGACTTGACCATACTAAAATGTCACTGCATTTACTTCTGATGCTTTGTTGCTCTGCTCTCTCTTCACTAACCATAGTCTCTAAAAATGGATTGTGCTTAATATATGCTGCCTCAAACAAGCCTGTGGGGCATGTAATGTGTCAGCAGGAATGTTCACTCAGACTAGCCACAGCAGACAATCCAGGAGACTCTGGGACTGGACTGAGGGTAACTTCTTCAGACAGGTAATAGACAGCTCTGTAGAAGAGGATGTTGGTTTCCAATGCATGTTGCCTACCCAGTCACATCAAGATGGGGGGCAACCTGAGATGCAGTGGTCTTGTATCTCTACCTGGAATACTGTGTGCAGTTCTGGAGTCCTCAGAACAAGGGACACATGGACCTGTCAGAGCGGGTCCAAAGGAGGGCCAAAAAATAACCAGAGGTCTGGAGCAACTCACCTATGAAGATGGGATGAGTCACTTGAGATTGTGTGGACTAAGTCAGGCTCTGGGAAGACCTTACGGCAACCTTCCAGTGCTAGGGTTTGAAACAAAGATGGGGACAGATTTTTTTATCAGGGCCTATTGTGATAGGATTAATGGGTTTAAAGGGTTTATGGTTTTAAACTAAAAGTGGATTATTCAGACTAGATACAAGGTAGACCTTTTTTTTACAATGAAGGTGATTGTGTTAAAACCTTGTCCAGAGTTGTGATGGATAAAGGAGCACTCCAGACCAGATTGGACAGAACTTGATCTGGTTGAAGAAGTTTCTGCTCATTGTAGGATTGGAATTATAAAATCTTTAAGGGTCCCTTCCAGCAAAGGGTTTGATGTTTGATTCTGTGATGCAATCTTGCTTCAATAGCAGACATAATAACAAGTTTCGAACATGGAATCAGGAAAACCAAATGGGAAAGTTGTAATCTTAAAACCCCCTCACCACTATTGTGGAAAAGCAATAAGGAAAACAACTAAATTTTAATTTAGAGTGGGGTAAAGAAGCAGAGACAGAATCCATGAAGGTAAAGTGTTTTTTGCAAGAAAAATACTTAAATACAAGATATTTAAAAACTCAGCACTATACTTAAAGTGTTAAACCTAACCAAAATATGCAAATGTACAGGAATCTGAAAGAAAATAAAGTGGTATGACCACTTTCTATTATGCCTACAATCTTCAATCAGTCATATTGGTGAGGCCACACCTGGAGTGCTGTGTCCACTTCTGGGCCCTCAGTTTGGGAAGGACGTTGAGTCACTTGAACACGTCCAGAGGAGGCAAAGAGGCTGGTGAGGGGCTTGGAACACAAGCCTGTGAGGAACGACTGAGGGAGCTGGGGGTGTTTAGCCTGGAGAAAAGGAGACTCAGAGGTGACCTTATCACTCTCTACAGCTCCCTGAAAGGTGCCTGTAGTCAGGTGGGGGTTGGTCTCTTTCTCCAGGCAGACGCTGTGAGAATGAGAGGACATAGTCTCAAGCTGCATCAGGGCAAATATAGGTTGGATATTAGGAAGAAGTTTCTCACAGAAAGAGTGATAAAATATTGGAATAGCCTTCCTGAGGAGGTGGTGGAGCCGCCATCCTTGAATGTATTCAAAAAAAGACTGGATATGGCACTTGGTGCCACGGTTTAGTTAGTGTGTTTAGGGCATGGGTTGGACTTGATGATCTTGAAAGTCTCTTCCAACCTAGTCATTCTGTGATTCTATGATATCTTAGGTGATATTTTCTCTTAACGAAAAAATGTTGCAATAGAAACTTAGATTGGTTTTATTTTTGAGATTTTTTAATAGTTCATCTACAGTTTTTATAACTGATGCAAAAATTTTTCTCCAGAAACTTTGGGAAGTACCAAGGAAATTCCCCTGGGAATTTTGGAATCCACGAGAAACAAGGACATAAAACTAAATTTTGAACCTTGAACAACCTGGGTTGAACTTCAGTACAGCTAGGTATTTTTGGAATATTGCCAAGTATATGCTCAAGTATTTGAGTAAATAATTTGAAATTCCAGTCTGCTGAAAACACCAGCTTGTAGGCAGGATTCACCTTGCAGCCAAGTACTGCACTGAAAGAAAACAAGCTAAACAACATCAAAAATATCCCCTCTGTTCCCATGAGGGAACATGCCTTCTGCCAGTGCAGACCCAGTCATAATGACAGATCCTTCTCGGGGCTGGTAACTCTCAGTACAAAAACAGGAAGGCTCCTTCATAATCTAAATAACAGGTATATTGATTACATTAATTCTAGCAAATATACAAATAATAATAAACATATATTATTATATTATAAATATCGTATATACAGTAATACTCAAGTCTACCCTGGAATGTAGACACGCATCAAGGTGGAATTGGAGTAGATGAGGTAGGAATTGGCAGGAAGTGGGTTGGATCTCTCAATCCATTGAGAATTGCAGAGTTACTATGGTGCCATCTTCATGGTTGATAACATGGTTTATTTGATTGATTTTTATCAATGAGAGATATGCAGGATGGTGCAAGGTAGTTTTTTTTTTATTTCTTTTCCCCACGGAGTTCTGCTTGAGATGAAGTTTAATCCTCAGAATATTTATACAGCAAAGCCATGCCTGACTGCATTTAGAATGCATACAATAGCAAAAATTTATTTTTAATAGAATTTCTTTTAATAAAATATATCCATTGTCATAATTTGATTCCATGTTTTTATAAATACTTGAACCCAGCCTTAGATGTTTATGCAGGTAATAAAAGGCAGCAAGCATCCTCAGTTTACATTACAAAAATAAAAAACAACCCAACTAAACCCTAAAAAACAACATAAATTATAATTTTTGAAATAACATCCTTTGAGCTTAAGATGCCCCTAAAGCATTAAAATTAGTGGTTTACACCAGGCTAAATATTTTATAATAGCCTATAAATAATATTTAAAAAAAACCTCACTGTAAAACACCATGTTTTTCTTCCAACAGAAGACTATTTTCCCTTCCTTTGATATGCAATGAAGCTTTCTAGAATATATATAAAGACTATATAGCCTTTATTCTGTCTATATGCTATGTTGACACTTCTGCTGTTAAATTTTTTAATAAATATGGAAAGATTGATTCTATAGGAAAAATGCACAAAATTACAGCCTTGAAAAAGATCTCAGTATCAATTGAGTATGCTGTCAAATTTATAGCACAAATTAATTTCCTTAGGGAGAAAAAATATATTGCCACAGCCATGAGAATTTAAATGTTTTTAAGCCAGTATTTGTCACACACACATGCAAATATACACATACCACATACAGAAAGTAAACAAATTGTTATTTGCAGAATTTAATCCTGCTAGAGACATTTGAGTTTCAGGTATAAACTTACAAGTAAGAAAGAAGTGCTAGGTGCTGTAGTTCTTCTACGGTGAAAGAAGTCTCTAAGCATAAGGAACTTTTAATTTTTTTTAGGGGAGAATTCCTCTGCAGGTGAGATTAGACAGCTGAGCAAAATTGAAATGCAGGTTTTGCAGGTTACTCTGCAATGGACCCTGGAAGAAATAGCACTTACAGTATTCTCCAAAGAATCTAGAAATAGATTTATTTAATCAGAAGTTATAGGAACAGATATGTTTTCTGAACTCATGTTTCCTCAAAATAATTGCATGTGCATACATATAAATAAAAAATTCTCAGCCATTTTGTCAGTATAAAAGTTCTAAATTTTGCAAAGGGTGAGCCAAGTGCCTGCTGACCAGCACTCACTGACTGATTCTTACCCAGGCACTAACACCAAACTGCCATCAGTCTCCAACCAAACTGTCTCAACTCAGCCTACACAAAAAAACCCCATTTAGCCCTGCTAGGCACTAATCTTTCACAGGTGGAAATTACCCTGGACAGCGTTAGGATAAGGGTTCAGCTCCAAGGGCAAGATGCTCGCCATTCTGTAATGCAATGCTTATCATTACTGGTATTAGAGAAAAGTTTTCCAGACAGCCAATTCCCTGCCAGCCAGAAAGATGCAGAAGTGTGCTTTCTGCAAGAAGGAGTGAAAAAGAGTGGGGGAGAAAGCAGAGGCTACAAGGCTTAAGAGCACCACAGGCTGCACACCGCAGGGTACGAGGGTGTGTGAACACCAGCCTGTCTTGATAAGCTTCTCTGTTACAGCCATAGAACTGTTCTCAGTAGTTTAATGAGAAGATTTCTGCTTGTTAAAGTTAGCTATCACTATTGGTGATTTTGCAATTACTCAAGCACCATATATCTTGAAAAAACAGAGGTCACTGAGTACATTATAATGGGAAATATACTTTCAGTCTATTAATTTTCGTGTTACTGAAAGGATATTTCAGTGCAGTCATGTCAGACTTACTGAGTCCACTCTACAAAACCACCTGCCAGCATTTCTTTAGTTATATATAATACACAGATTTTAATTCAAACGAGGCTTTCATTTAACCAATCTCTATTTCCATTCGTCTCATAGGCGTCACATAATGCTGTGCTTCTGTACTTTTCAGTTTGATCAGCAGAATTCTTAAAAAAAAAAAGACGGAGAGAAGAAGGAAAAAGCAATCAAATTAGATAATTTTGACTGAGCAACAGTTTACTATCATGCTTGCCCATCCTAGATTAAAATATTTAACACAACTAAGATACATAATTTCCAATACACTATTTTTTGGCACTTGGACTGTGTTTTCAGTCAAAAGACTTTAAAGAATGGATGTGTTCACCAGCCTATTCAGTGCCTATCATCTGCTTCCCAGCCTGTTTTGGATGTTGAATATAGACAACTTCTGCTGAGAAAAAGGAAAAAAGCCACAATATTTGCATCCAGGGGAAAACCAATTAAATTCATTACTGTCATATAAACTTGCCAAAAAAAAAAATTAGACAGTGCAAAATATTCCTTGCCAATATTTGATTTAACTTCAAAAACCTCCTTTATTCTGTAGAGGTACTGTGTCAACCTTCTTCCAGCAATATTTCACAGGGATCTTCAGAGTTTGATTCTTTTCTTGTACATTAGGCCCCACACAGCAAGGTGATGGGCTGAGACTTATACATACATATTATGTATCCCATACCAGGATTTCATCTGAATGTAAATTAACTCCTGGATCTTATCTTGTTGTTGTATTGAGTTACATGGCAAGATTTAGGTAACATAAGTGGGGCTGTGTCTGTGGGAGAGGGGCATTGGCTGCCATGGTGGTTTCTGCTAGAAGACACCAGAAGCTGCCTCCACTTCTGATGGATTCCAAGATAGATTCATGGCTTACCAAACTCTTACTGCATCAGTGACAGTGGAAGCACCTTTGAGCTAATATATTTAAGAAAGGATAAATAACCTCTGTGCAGCAGCAGAAGAGAGGAGGTGGGAGAGAATGTGATAAAACCACTCTGCAGACATCCAGGTCATTGAAGAAGGAAGGGGAGGAGGTATTTTAGGTTTCAAAGCAGAACTTCTCCTACAGCCTGTAGAGGTCCATGATGAAGCACATATGCACTCTGAAGCCCATGGAGGACCCTGCTCCAGAGAAGGTTCAATGAAAGAAGCTGCAGTCCATGAAGAATACACAGAGCAGACCTGGAAATCTGCAGCAGATTTCTGAAAGAAGTCACCACCCTATGGAGGGAAACATATGCAGAAGGTTTTCTCTCAGGACTTGTGGTCTGGTAGAGGACCCACAATAGAGAAATTTGTAAAGAACTGCAGCCTGTGGAGGTACCTATGTTGGAGAATTTCATAAAGGACTGTCTCCTGTGGGTGGAACTCCACATTAGAGCAGGCAGAGAGATCATGAGTGAAGCTGTGACCAGGAAGAAGAGAGGAATTAGGGAAAAGTGTCTTAAGATTTGGGTTAATTTCTCATTACCTTCATTTACTACTGTTATTTGATTGACAATAAATTAAATTAATTCCCCAGGTCAAGTCTATTTTGCCCATGATGGTAACTAGTGAGAGATCTCTCCCTGTCCTTATCTCAACCCATGAGCCTTTTTTGTTCCACTTTCTATCTCTGATCCTGTTGCTGAAAGAGAGTGATAAAGTGGCTTTGGTGGAGAGTAAGTCAGGGTCAGTCAACAGCTGGACTGTGCAGTGCGCTCAGAGTGAGTTCAGTCTTGTCTTAATTTCTATTCGTTGTCTGTTAGAACTTCCCCACTGTAATGTGAAGGAACCTCAGAATTCCTGGTCGGACTAGGAACTTGACACAAGTTGACTCTAAACTATAAACATTTGGGTTTGGTTTGGGGTTCTGTATTTGGGCTTTTTACAGGGTTTTTGTGACCTAATAGATAGCCACAGAAGTTTTAAGTATACAAGAAACTTAGTGCCAAATAGTTTTTATATCACGTAACTTCAGAAACATCAATATATAGAAAAATAAGAAGAAATTCTGAGAGGCATCCATTAAATCTGATGTAGTGTCAAAGCAAATACCCTGGGCAATGGCACGATATTTGGATGTAGGCTTAGTGGAAGTGGGAAATTACTGACAGCTATCAAATCAACTTGATATACGTTAAGCACATCTTGGACCTCAAGCATTATGGAGTGATTTGTTGAAGAAGACATTTATCACAGCTTCTCTTGTTTAGAAGGTGGCTTAAGCCTTTAATTAGTTTTAGTTGTATCTGAATAGATCCTATTCCTTGCAACAAAGCTCTCATGAATGTCAGCGCTAGGGGCAAAGTCCGACTGATACATTCAGCTCCTCTGATATCCTATCAGGGTATCAAAAGAATATCTTTTTTTTCATAAACACACATACATACAAATATATATATATATATATATATATATATATATATATATATGTGTGTGTGTGTGTGTGTGTATATATATATATATATGTGTATATATATATATGTAAGTCTTGGAAGGATGTTAAAAAAAATATAGCAAATTTTTCTGTTTAATTTCATTACCTGTGGGAACTATAAACATAGAAATCTATGGACTTTAATTACAAATCACTAACATGCTTTTGTTTACTCCTGCCTTTGTGCATACTGCTAAAAGCCCTTGATTAAAATGATTTTATGTGTATTTTTGCAATTTATGAAAATCTTCCTCTGACAAGTACTGCTTGTGGAAAACTCAAGTACTGCCTGTTAACTTTCTGCCTCAGAGGGAGTTGTTATTGAATGTCCTGTAATGCTTCTACATTTACTCCTGTGGTAAAATGAAAACAAACAAACAAACCAAGCAACAAAACAACAAAACCAAAAAACCAAAACTCCAGCCCATACAGCAACAATAAAATATTTTTTAAAAAAGAAAAATAATGAAGATTAATTGTATCATATCTCACAGCAGATCAGTCCCCCCTACCTCCCACATTCTTCGATGATTTCAGGGTTGGAAATGTGCTTATGTTATTTCACATCAAGCAAACAGATTTACTTTAGTTTCTTCCATGTTAAATGTGGTTACATTTCATGCCAAATGACTGCCACGTAAAAGGAAACCTAAGAGACTTTATTCATGGTTTCCAACATTCTACTAGGAGGTCCTCTGCTTCTCTTCCTTCACCTCCTTTTCATTTAACTTGGAATTGCGTGAAACAGTTGGGTTAGAGATCCCACCCAGAGGCTGAACCTCACTAAACCATGTAAATGAAAAGCTGCCTTCTTTGCAATATAAAGAAAGAAGGAGTAGGAAAAAGTACACAAATGTTCTCTAGTAAACAACAGAGTGAAAAAAAGAGAAGGTAATTATGTTCCCAAAGAGAAAGAGTGAGTTTGAAAAGAGTGAGTTTGATTAATACAGATTATGAGTAACTGTTTGGAACCACAGGATAAAATAAGCTCTAAGTGGCATTTTTTTGCGGAAAGATAATTTTAATTTTTTACTCCTCTGTAAAATTCAGTTTATTCCTCTAAAAAAAAAGGAATGTAGATGCCACATATTTTGTAAAGATTTTATTTCCTTTAGATACAACAAATACATATTTTTTAATAAGAAAGGAATAATGAAAATTTTGGATGCTTTCTTGAAACATATGCATAATTTGTTGTGTAAGTACTGTTAAATTAGAAATAAAAGATCACACATTTGTTCTCTATCATTGTATCAACAGATGAATAAAGCTATGTTTTGACACAGAGATGCCAGAGCAACAGAGAATACATGGTCAGGCCCACAATTAGAGGGCTGGTCTCAACAATTAAACAGCGATGTTACACTCTCTGTTGCACTCACTGTATCTCCAAGGGCTTGGTGGGGGGGTTGTTTGGGTTTCGTTTGTCCATTTTACTGTTGCTTTGGTTTGTGGGTTGGTTGATTGGTTGTGTTACTTTGTATTATTTTTTGGGTTTTGGTGTTCTTCATAGAAAATTGCATCTCTGTCTGTTAAGATGGGATTTATTTTGAATGCTGTTGATTTATTCTGGCCTGTAGGATTGTATTTCCTTGCAGCTTTACGTGGCATACTTTTGCTGGAGAGAGAAAACTGGTGAATTATCTGAACTGCTGATCTTATTCATGTAAATGGCAATGTGTGGCAAAGAAGGTTGCAGGGTGGGAAAGCCTGTTGTGGTAAAATACGATTAATATACTGAGTGTGTTGAAGGCAAAAAAAAAAAATCAAGATTGGAAAATTGTTAAAGGTATTATTTCAGAAGGTGAGCCTTAAAATCTGGAAAATGAAGAGAATTTGAGAAGATGAGGATGAAAAGGAAAATAATCTTTCTAGCATAAATTAAAAGAAGTGACATAAATTAAAATAAGCCTATGTATAAGAGGTACAGTCCTTCTCCATGTATGAGACACTTTTGATATATTACACACAAACATTTCAGTATTGTGATTTTACAGAAGCCAGATTCTGCCAATCCTGAGTTCTGATTACTGTCAAATCTGTTCACACTGGCCCTAAAGCAACACATGGACAAGGTGTTGTGTGGGGACACTGTGGGGAGCTTTTTTGAACAGATGTTACAGGACAGAATTAAGCCAAATGAGGCAAATATTAGATGTTAGAACCACTTAGTAGTAACCAAAAATGCATTGCCCTACTAAAGAAGAATAGAAAAGGCAGAAAAGAAGGAAGGAAAAGAAAAAAGAATAGAGGAGAGGAGAGAGAGAAAAGAGAAAAAGTGGGAGTTACCAGCAGAAGGTCACAGTGTGCCGTCGATGTCCATGCAGTGGGGAAGTGTTCTGGCTGCCTGCTGAGGAGCCTGTGCAGCTCCTGGAGAGGTGCAGCTCCACAGGCACAGATCCCAGAGCCGGACACGTGGGGGGCAGGAGTGCAGAGCCCTGCAAAGGGCTGTGGCAGGGATATCAGCAGCAGGCTGGCCAAGCAGGGTGAAAGCTGCGGCTCAGACAAGAAGGAGGCAGGAGGGACAAACAGACAGGGCAGTGGGCAGGACCACAGGGAGGTAGGACGAGCCAAACCTGGAGCAGGTGAGGGAGAAGAAGCGGTAGGGCAGGATGAGGCTCGGAGGTGGTATCAGGTTATAGGAATGTGCCCCCTGTTGACAGAGTGCAAAAACTATCCTTTGTCCCCTCAAAAAGGAAAGAAGCCCAGAAGTTTCTCTCCTCGATTAGGTGAAAAAGACACCTCATAGGACACCTCATAGGGACTTCATCTCAAACTTAAGGATAGCTAATTGGACAGTAGCCAAAAAGTTCCGCCTGGGAAATTTACTAGAAAAAGAAGAGAACAAGGAAACTAATCACTTTTGTGAGGTGTTTTACCAGGAGCAAGAACCTCTTGCACCTGGCTCGGTTTTTTTCTGTTTGTTATTTTGCCTTTTATTAAACCTTTTTGTTTCCACCACTGCAACAGAAGCCATCCTGCTGCTTTTATGCCTCCAAAGGTAGCTGAGCTATCTTGGCTGAGTAATACACCTCCAAGAGCTTATGAGACCTGGCTCGAGGAGGCTACTATTACTTCAGGTGGTCAGTCGGTGAAGTGAAGTCAGCAAGCCAAGACAACAGCAGAGTCAAGCATCAGCCACGTGCCCCTCCAAGCATCCATCTCCACAGCTTCTGATGCAGTTACTTTTATGTCCCCTGGCTCCTCCCAAAGTCTGCTCACTGTCTGGACACCATCAGCCTGTCAAGTGTTTGACTGCAGTCCATTCGTGGAGACTTTTTGCCATGGAATTGCCGAACTTTTTGAAAGGTCACAGTGTCCTTGGTGGTCTCCACCTCATCATGAATACTGACTGCCAACAGGCCATGTGAGACATGAAATGGTTGTTAGGCAAAGTGACCTAGAGATAGAGTTTCTCTCCATATTCTCCTAGCTGACTCCTGCATATGGCATCTGTGCAGCCCATCCAACCTCTAGTCAAACAATGTTGAGACAAAAATTAAAATTAAATTGGTTCCTCACACAAGGGTTCTAGAGGAGGAGATCACACTTCCTGTATGGACAGAAGTGGGAAAAGGTAAAATCCAGTCATCTGATCACACCCTTTGTAAGACAAATAAAAGCAAATGATTAAGCCTTTTGATACTATTGTACTTGATTATGGCAGGTGGGATTTTTCAAAATTTCATACTGATTTTTCTGGGACAAAATTAATTTTTTTTTGTAGCACTCTTACGGGACTTTTGGATTTGTGTTGAAAACAGTCTTGATTCCACAACAATGTTGTAATTACAGCTCAACAGGGCTTACACTGAGCTAAGGCCATTTTTGCTTCTCACCCTATACCACAAGTGAGCAGGCTGAGGCATAAATTGGGAAGGGCAGCTGACCCCAACTGTCTGAATACATTATCTCACACATTATGGTATCATATTCAGTCATAAAAAGTTGAGGAAGAGCAAGTATGTCAGGACTGTTAATGATAGGCACCAGTTAGCAGGTAGTGAGAAATTAAGGGCCTTTTTTTTCCCATTTCCCCATTGCTGCTTGGCTTAGTTTTTAATTTTTTTTTTTGTTTGTTTTTGTTTTTTATATGGTTGGTTATTTTGGTTTGGGGTTTTTGTTTTTGTTGTTGTTGTGGAGGTGTTTTTTTTACAATCAGACTGTCTTTATCTTAACCCAAGGGTTTTCTTGCTTTTAGTTTATAAGTTCTCTCCAACACAGTTGAAGCGCAATTGATTGACACACAGGGGAATTTAGTGTCCATAGACAACTGAGAAAGATTGAGTAGAGGTTAAATTGAGGTCCAGCAAACAAAGAGCTCAGAAGAAGAGTTGGTGAAACGATGAATAAATAGTGATGTTTCTTTTGAATTTACTAATAATTAGGAGTTGGAAATTTTATGATAAAACAGCTCATTGCTATTCTGTCATATCTCAAAAATAGTAATCCTTTTTCTTAAAAGAAAGAAAGTTGCTTTCTTCTCTACTTAATTAGATTAAAGGCAAAGAGCAACTTATGAATCAAAACTGCCCAGTGAAAAAGATTACTGTCTTACCAGGGAGACTTGACCTATAGCTATATTTTTAATGCAATAAGAGCCACAGCACTTTCTAGTCCGTGGTCAATTTTAATAACATTGCTTTCTTTTGGCCTTAGAACTAAGCAAACCATCCTTGCTTACAGGCACATCAAATCAGTTCTGAAGGCTTGGCTTCAACTATTTTGTTCCTTTGTTTAAAATTCTTTTGCCTGTAAATCTCCTTCACAAAAATCTTACGGTTGTGTGCAAATTATCTAGAGTTTATATTTTTTGGGATAACACCTGCAGTTATAACACCTTTGGTTTTGAACATCCCTTCCTTTGCAGTGTGGCTGTGTGCCTGCAGTGTAACAGATCAAGTGATTGTATCATTCTTTGGGCAAAAGAATACAACGTTTTTGATGTTGGTCCTCATTCACCTTGGAAAAACTTCCTCCCCTGGGTCCTGTACTAAGTTATTAATACCCAGTACAAAACTATCAATTTTTTTTCTTTTAATTAGAAATAAATGTCAGTTATTGGACATTTGGGCATCACATATATAGAAAACCATGGATCCATCATGATCCCAAGAGATTTGTTTCTAATAAATTCTTTTCTTCTCTTCCTCATAAATGAGATCTTTTGAGACAAGGTCTATGGATCCTGCCAATAGATAGTCTTATTTCAGCAAGATTGATCAATTCCTTTTGAAGATCTGAGGTCATGAAAAGTTTAAGATCCTTTTTAAATTGAGCGTTACAATAAACTTGCTGGCAAATGTGAGATCTGGTTAGCACATCCTAGTAAATGCATCCAGACAAAAAATTCCCACTGTGGCAAATTGTGTGAAAGGAAACAACTGCTCAAACACTTGCACTAACACTCCAAGTTATGGAAACATCCACCTCATAGGAGCATCCACCCCCACAGATACCTGGAACCTGACCTGAAGGAAGGTGCTACCCTCAGAAGAATGGCTCCAGGACCCCCCAGCTGAGATGCCCAGGGTGAATAAAGTTCAGTAAGAAGTCACAGGATCCACAGGTGCTGACTTGACCTCTCTCTACTCCCCTCCCCACCTCCTCTTTTCTATGTCTTTCTTTCTCTCATTTCTCTTTCTTACCTCACATTTCCTGTTGAATAAAATCTGCATTATTGACTTCAGCATATGGTTTCATATATATCTCTCACCTTAATTCATGCAGACACATCTCTCAGTAATCAGATCATAACACAAGGCTCTATCTAAAAGACATTATTCGTATCTGAATGTTGATAATTCAAAATAAAAGTAAAAAGTACCATACTTTAGGCATTTGTAAAATCTAGGCTGAGAATAAATTATTTAAAACATGGGTATAGAGTACTCTTGGGATCTCTGGAAAGCAAGGGTTAGGCAGTACAATAGCTGCATTAGACGGATCTGCGTTAGACATGGTACTTTTCAAATAAATATTATGTTCATTTAAATTTTATGTCTCTAGTCTTATTTTAGGCTAAGATGAAGAAGAGGGTCAATAAAGATGTAAAAATGTTGCCAAATCTAATTTAAGAGGTCAAGGAATCTAATTATTTGGATAACTGCCTTATGGCCATGGACAGAAAAAGGGTAAATCCAAAAATGAACTAATTAGTTATCTCCACTTGTAGAATTAAGATCATGCCAAGTAGCATGGAAGAGGTGCCAGGTACATGTAAAAGGTGCCAGGGTGGATCCTATATTAATATGAGGGGGATTCAGCAATTAGAAATTAGAATTTCTTAGCATTCTATTGCTAAGACTGTTCTATTACTCTGAAGGTCTAACACTCATGCATTTCAACACTCATGCATAAACCAGATAATTTTCTGGTTTCACAGAGAATGACTTTCAACTTTGATTTCATATCTGTTTAATTTAACACAATTAAACTCATAATTTTTAAAATAACTCTGTCCAAAACACTGGTAGTTTGTGTGGAACTATGATTTTTTGCCAAGAGAAAAAATTGTTGACTGCTTAAATTTTCCCTTAACATTGCTCTTGAATAGGCATGTGGATAAATACATCTTTGTAGTGGATAAGGAATCTTTCTTTGTCACTAAATTTTCCACTGGATTAACCTTTTAATTAAAAAATAAGGAAAATATTTACTTTTTATCTAGGTAAAAATTTTGGAAACAGTATCCATAAAAAATATTAAACTAGCTTTAAAAACTCTTTAAGTAATGTAAACATCACTGCACTTTATATGTCATTCTAAGGCATAGAATATTGCATATAAAGGAAACAAGAGAAAAGTAAAAGGATAGGTCAGACCACCAAAAAAGGAACACTGAACTAATAAGGAGGTAGGAAAAGTATTCCTCATCACCTGAAGGGTTTTTCTAATTTATCTTTGACTCATGACGCTGATTTTTTTAGAGTATCTTGAGCACAGCCAACAAGAAAAGGCTGTTTGTATCAGTCAAAATATATTTTGTAAAAATAAGTAAATAAATAAACTGATTTTCTCCAATTCTTGATCAGAGAGAAATTTGAAAATGTGTGGTCATCAACTGACAGAGTGCACTTTATA
The DNA here is from genome assembly GCA_014549065.1 of Cardinalis cardinalis. NCBI lineage: Eukaryota > Metazoa > Chordata > Aves > Passeriformes > Cardinalidae > Cardinalis > Cardinalis cardinalis. The sequence continues at coordinate 119,610 of JACDOX010000596.1, forward strand.
ACTTCCCCAGGTAGGAGATAGAGATCATAAGAAGGACAGGAAATGTCCTGTGAGACCCCATGAAATACCAAGCAGACACAGCATGGTTCTCACCATCTTTGAGCCTAAATGCCCAATCACCTGATAGGAAAGCCATCCAGAAAACTTAGTCTCCAAACTGGCTTCAAGGATAATTTAGGAGAATGTTAAAATCTCTGCAAACATCTCCTGTTCCCTCCTTATCCACAAATCTGGCCATTTTATTACTGAAAGCAGCAAGGTTGGGCATCAGCTTCTGTTCAAGCCACAGTGACTGTTCCCATCACCTGCTTCTCCCACATATGCCTAGAGATATTCCCCAAGGGGATCCACATCATTACTCCTTCAGGGATCAAACTGACTGGCTGGCCGTTTCTTGCACCACATTTTTTGTCCCTTTTGAAACTGGGCATGAAGTTTCAAAATTTTGCCTTTCTCAAATTGTTAATAATCTACCCTAATCTCCACAGACATTCAAAGATATTTGACAGTGTCCTTACAAGAATACACCCAGATGGCTCGTCTCCTGCAAAGGTCTCATAGAACTGCATGGATTGAGTTTGTGTAAGTAATCTTTGAACCCACCTACAACTTCTTCTGGCCCTTCTTTTCCTTAAACACTCTTTCTATTAAGCACAGAGACCTTGGAAGTGTTCAAGAAAAACTGGTTTCTATTTCCTATTTTTTTTTAACTTGTTGCCTATTTTCAAGAAAGCAAAAACATTAGGCTTTTCAGAGATAAAAATTTCTGTTCAGTAATGTCTGTACTATAAGAAGTCTGTATTTTATGGAAAGACCCAGCACACTGAAATAATATATATGCATTTGCATGAGTGCTAGAACTTCACACTGAAAGACATAATGATTTTCTGACAAAAGATGTAAAAAGAAGAATCCCATAAGTTTCTCAGAACTGTAAACAGTTATTTGTCATTAAGTGTTACTATTGTTATGGACCCCCATCTTTTCCATATTAATACTTCCCTTTCTTATAATTTGACACTGTCCTGGTATTTTGTGTTTTACAAACAGTTCCAGTTTTGAGAGCCTTAAAAAATACACCTGAGTGTCATATGGTGTACATTCTGAAAATAAAACATGACCAGATTTAAGTAAAATTTATACAGTTTAAATATGTGATTTTACTAAATGGCTTTTAGTGTGGATTTTCTATTGGTAGAACAACAAAAAATAGAATGGATTTTCTATTGGTAGAACAACAAAAAATAACATAGAAAATCATATGAAGACTTACAGTGTACATGTGACATTGTTTTACAGTATGATTGCTATGTACACATCGAATCCATATATGTGCCTGGTCTGAGCAATAGGAGGAGGAAAACTGTATTCTATAGCAAACTAAAATTACGCATTCTAAACCATTTACAGCCACATGCTCTAAGGAATGAAAAGCCAATAAACCCTTTTACCCATTTAATGAGATATGTTACATATGGTTGGCAAGGTGACCCAGTCAAAAAGCCAGAAGGGTCCCTTGTAAATCATGGTGATCTTCAGAGATGGCACTTTGGCTCCTAGATCTATCAGTCAAACTGAGACTGACAACCATGGCAATTAGCAGCATGTTTTCCAGAGCTCATTACAGAAGTCAAACTCATTGCTTCTTGGAGTGTCTACCTTCCTCAGCCACATGATAGTAGAAAGGCAGAGTAATCAATGTGATCAACAAATTGACAGTCGACAAGAGTCTTCAAAAGAATATTTCAATTAAGGGTCCAATCTCATAAAGCCTTGGCCTTATCTCATAAGTCACTTAAGTCAATTTCTAGTCCAGAGATTAGAGAAAGACAAAGAACACCATGAAAGCTGCAGGTGAAAACAATTGTGATGTTCAGGTGCAGGAAACATGACAGCAGAAGTGTAGGATTGTGTTTTTCTGTCTGCCTTGCTCTAGTGAACAGCATTTCTTAGTAAATCATTCCAATATATGCAGTACTTTTGCAGTGCTCCCAGAACACAGAGCTCAGCCAGAATTCAAGGTAGAATCTGCTTTTCTCCAGAAAACCCAAATGTTGGTTCAATAGCTAACCTGGGAGAAAGAGAAGGATGGCACCTTTCAGCACATGATAAATTTTGCTTACAAAGAGAGCTGTGCTAGGAGGAGGGGTGTAGATGAAGGGAAGTGAAGGGAAGAAGAAGGGGAAAGGGAAGTGGAAAGGGAAGAAGATATGTTTCTTGATAGGAGAGTTAATGGGCAGCTATTTGTATTTCTGCAATAAGCGTGGTCCATGGTTTAATGAAATACCAGCAGGACCATCCCAGTGGGGAAAGTATTAGCATTTTGACTGATAAAAGAGAGAGAAATATTAATAGAACAAGAACTGACAGGGAATATTAAAAGCAAAGAATGTATATGGAAGATATCCTGATGAATGAACTATGCAAAAATACTTTCAGAAAAACAATGAATCAAAAAACCTTGAAAGCATTAAGCTAAATATCCTTTTATAATATTTTCCTTCATCTTTATAATTATCATTATCATTATCATTATAATTATCATTATAAAGATGAGGGAAAAATATTGTAAAGGAAAAGGTAAAACAAAACTTTGAGTAAACAAATCCAAAGGAAGACAAAATAATGTTAAAAAAGATTGAACTTAGCTAAAAAAATTTTTGACAAAACAAGAGAAAACTATCAAGATATTTCCTGGAATCTACTGGAAGCTATATAAAATGTGTTAAGAAATAATAATTGCAGTGATACTAACATGATACCACCAAGACCAAAATAATTGATTTTAAATGAAAATAAATTAAAGTATTAAGGCTGAAGAGAAATCCTCAAGAATATTATCAACATGGTGCCCTCCTCTTTTTACATCAAGAACACCTTGTTCAGCTTCATTTTCACATATATAAATGGATAAAGGGGAGAAATAGGAAGGCAGAAAGAACCATTTCAAAATCAACACCATAATTTTCCATAGTTTCATATGCAGAAGCAAGGTCAGCCAAATAGTTTTGGTAGCTTTTGGCAAAAGTAGTGTTCTTGTTGGTTTTTGTGGTGGTTTGACAGGAAACAGGTTTTCTGGGAGGTTGTGGTCAAGCCAGTGCGTTCTCAGATTTTAACATTGGCATCTCTTTTGTCCACTGAAATTGGGATACGCCTCTGAGAACACACAGGGGTTAAAAACAGAGCTGCTCCCCTGGGAGGCTCTCTTGGGACTTCGGCGGGAGGGCGGTCACATCTCCCTCCCCTGTCCAGCTGCTGCTGCTGGGCGGGGGAGGGGAGCCATGCGGTAGGCCTGGGCCTGGACAGAGAGGGGAGGTGAAGAGGCCCTTGAGGATGGAAGGGTGGAGGAGGTGGAGGAGCACCAAGAGACATCGGGCAGCCACCCCCCCNCCCCCCGGGGGAGAGAGAGAGGGAGAGCCAGCATCAGCATCTGAATTTGATAGCGGCCAGCTGAGGAGAAGGCGGGGGTGCGGCGAGGAGGTGCCTGGCAGGGCAGCGTGGGAGCTCCAGAGCTCCGGACAGGCAGAGACTGAAATTTTTAACCCTTTTCTTGGATGATGGAAACTTTGCAAATGCTGATCCTCCTGGAGCTGAATGAGAAGAGAGATAAGAGATGAGATAAGAGGGGATGGACCACGAGGGAAGTAGAAAAGACTCTTGAGTGGGAGGCGGGGAGGAGATGGAGTGGCATTTTTGGCTGGACTTTTCTTGTGTGGCCATGGACAGAACCATTTTTTTTTCTGTGACACAGAGACTGCATTTAGGGGGAGACAGGCCTCAGAACCAGAAGAGTCAGTGTGGATGCCCCTCGGCCCCAGGGGGTGTGAAAAATATGGGGGGGACAGATGTCCCAAAGGAGAGACTGTGCTTTATTTTTTGGAATGAGGCAATGCATCCTTAAAAGACAACCCTAGAAGCAGCTCTGGTCCATGCACAGTGGTGAGAGCACTGAGCATGGAAGGAAGACGTCACGATGGCAAAGATCTCCGGGCGGTGCTGTCAGTGACATGGAGACACGTGAGGTTTCGACAGTGTTTCCAGGGGAAGCCTATGGTACACAGAAGGACTCCTTCTCCTCCTGATGAACTGTAGATTGAGTATTCTGGAAGGGTGGTGCAGGATCGAGAGTTGGTGTTTTGGGGGAGGTATTGTATTAGAAATTTGGGGGGAGGAGGAAAATGCCTCTGCGCAGTTTTCATTTTCCTTGTGGTTTTTTTTCCCTTGTAGTTTTTCTTGTAGTGTAGTTAATAAAGTTTTCTTTGTCACTAAGTGAGAGCATGCTTTGCTTATTCCTGGTCACATCTCACAGCAGACACCAGGGAGAAGGTATCTTCATGGGGGCACTGGCATTGTGCCAGTGTCAAACCATGACAGTTTTATAAGTGTCTAAAGTCAGAGTGGGTGCCTTATCTGCATAACAATCAAATCTTGTTCTTGCAATCTGGCAGTAAGTGTTGGGAAGGTGGAATTAAACTTCTGTATGCATACTGTGGAGTGACTTTTCCCCTCCAAATCTTTTTGCTGTCCAGAAGACAAAAACCTTACTGTTGCAAGGCAACAGAAAAATTTTCATAAAAAAAAGTTTATTATAGGTTCAAAAGCTGGTTCAAGTTCAGGTGAAGCCCAAGTATTTTCTTAATTTGCAATCATTTTGAATACAGGAGAATTTCTACCCAGTGGACTGGATACCTTACCATTTCTGCCAGACTTATACTGACTTCAAAATTGGAAAGTTTAGTTCTTTAAGTGCTGTTTCACAAATAACCTTTTGAAAGCAAGTATGGTCTGTCCTTGCTTCTCCCTTCTAACTTATTTGACCACTGCACTAATTCATGTTGTGTTCACACATGAGAGTTTCAGCAGTGGCATGATAAGTTTATTCAATACTCAATTCAATAAGTACTGACTCTGGGGAAGTAACAGGAAGGGATAATCTGTGGCTTCTTAAACCTATTTACATAATTCATATAAATTAACTACAGACTCAGGGAGCAACACACAGACAGCAGAAACCTTGATTTTTCTATTTGCTTCCAATTCTTTAGCCACTGGAACCACCCTGTCTTTTTTCTTTCTTTTTTTCTCTTCTTTTTTATTTTTTTTTTAATGCAAGATGATATGCAACTTATTGGTACAGCTGAACGATTAACTGCCTCAAGTAAATGATGTGGTAATAGCATAAAAAGAAAGGCAACAGTGAGAAAGAGGTCAGTGGAAGAAGGGAGACAGTGTGATCTTAACTGCTAATGACATTGTCAGTTATATTGTAAATCTACAACCTCATTTAAAATATAGCAGATAATGTTAATTTTAGGAACAGTAGACTGAGTAAATACAGATAATGACAAGTTGTGAGTGCAGATAGCCAAAACAAAATCAATACCTGTGAAAGCTCTGCAGGAAAGGCCACAGTAATAATAACAAGAAAATGAAATACAGACCACAACAAGACGAAGAAATAGGCAAGTAAAGGGAAAGGTTTTTCTCCTACTGCCTTTGAATTACAAACTGCTTTGTACTTTTCAGCTGCTCATTTGAGCAGCTAAAAAGCGTTTGTAAAATTGCGTATTTTTGTTTTACTTTGTACTTTATAACTTCTGTCAGAATACAAAGATTCTGATGCAAGCAGTGACTTTAAAATTAGAGTGAATTCCTTTGTTTAATACAGCATACAGGCATCATCACATCACTCTTATTAAGTCCTCTTTCCTCGTGTGTGCTACAGCAGATAATGTATTCTGGAAAAGAGCATTCAGTTTGGACTGACTGTAATAAATTGGGAGACCAAACCAGGAAATGTACATGTATCTGCCTTTCAGAAATGTGGAAGACATTTTTAAAGGCTTTTTTTCCTGTTAGCTTTTCTAAAGAGATAATTTTGGGGCACATTAGACTCTAAGAGATGTATCACACATCTATATTCACACAATTATTACAATTATAATATATATCTGTGTATCACATAGATATATTCATCATTTTGATAATGACGAATACCAACTAGGTTCTATGAAGGCACAGATGTAGAACAGAGAACAGCTTTTCTGTAAGAATAATAAAATTACAGAACCAGCAAGACTGTTAAAGACCTTTGAGATCACCCAGTCCAACTTTCCACACAGCACTGCCACTGTAACCTCTAAACCACTCAACCACATCACTTAGTGCCAGATCCAGATGCTTCTTAAACACTTCCAGGGATGGAGACTTTTTACCACCTCCCCAGGCAACCTTCTCCAATGCCTGACTACTTGACAGAGAAAAAGTTTTTCATATATCTATCAATGCAGGGCAATCCCAATGCAGGGAATAATGTGCCCTGACTCCATGACTTCAGAAGGCTGAACAATTGTTTTATTAAGCTATATTATGTTACCCTAATACTATACGATAATATACCTAAGATATCTCTTTAGTACTGAAGAAAACCCCACGACTGTCTGAAGACAGTCACAACACAGCTTTGACCTAATTGGCCAATCAATCCAAACAACCCTCACTGGTGTCCAATTAACAAATCACTTTCGGTAAACAATCTTCATAACACATTCCACATATACCAAACAACAGGAGCAGCGAGTAGAGATAATAATTGTTTTCTCTTCTTCTCTAATGTTTCTCACTGCCTTTCTGTAGGAGAAATCCTTGGAAAAGTTGTGCCTGCTGCTCTCTGTGAAGAGAGCCGAGGCCACAATATCTAATCTGAATCTCCCTTGTCTTAGCTTAAGGCCATTTCCTCTTGTCCTCTTACTGCAAACACAGTGAATGATCATTCCCCACCTCACTACAACCTCCTTTCAGGTAAGTCACATGATATTCTTAGTTGTAAAAGGTCCAACTCAACAGGTCCAACTCAGCAGGTCCAACTTTCAAGTGAATGGTCCACGTGAGGACTGAACCCGCAACATCGGTGTTAAACTGACAGAGCATCGTGCTCAGGGTCACAGCTGCAGAGAGACAAGGTTCCCCTTTGAGCCTCCTTTTCTTGAGACTAGCTCCCTCCTAAGGCATATTTTCTGCACCTTTCACTTGTTGCCCTTTACTGGACATACTCCAGTGTCTTCATGTCCTTTCCAAAGTTGGGGGCCCAGAACTGAACTCAGGTGTGGTTGCACCAGTGGTGACTATTGGCAGATGTTCACTTCCCTAGACCTACTGCCTAGACAATTGACAAAAGACAGCTGCCACTGGCCTTCTTGGCCACCTGGGTACACTCAGACAGCTATCAAGCAACACCCTCAGGTCCTTTTCCACTGGGCAGCTTTCCAGTCACTCTGCCCCTAGCCTGTATTACTGTATGGGCTCAGTGTCACCCAGGCACAGGATCTGGTACTTGGCCTTGTTGAACATCTTGCTGATGGTCTGCCTCAGCACATCTGTTTTGCCTGTCCATGTCCTTCTGCAGAACCTTTCTACTCTCCACCTAGCTTGATCAACCCTCCACCCATCTTGATATCATCCCTGAATTTGCTAATGGTAGACTCAATCCCCTCATCCAAAAAGATATTAAACAGGACAGGACCCAACACTGATCCCTGGGAGACAGCACTAGTCACCATCCACTACCTGAGTGCAGCACCATTCGCTTCTACTCTCCATCTCCAGCCATGCAAACAGTTCTTAACCAGCACCTGTCCATGTCATGGGGGCTGACATCTTTTCCCTGGGAGATGATGCCAAAGGCTTTAATGGAGTACAGGCAGGCAACATCCATAGCATTCCCCTCTTCCACCAGTCAAGACATCTGATCATAAAAGGAGGTCGGGTTGGTCAGGCAGGACCTCACTTTCCTATACCCATAGAGAAAAGAAGATTAATAAATATTTATGTCAGGTAGAAAAGAGGGGAACACCCAGCAAAGTACTACCATGATAACAAATTGTTCTAATGTCACCAGGACACCTTTGCTTGCAAGCAAGAACACCCAGCATAGGCCTCAGCATATCTAGTAAGCACTCAACCCTCTGTCTTTGGTATTTGGTACCTGCATTGCTCCCACCTTACCAGGCTTGAAGATACCTACCTGTCTGATGTCATAGTGAATTTGTATATTCTCTGGTCCCTGGGTCAAATGCCCTGTCTGAAAAATCACAGCTTTTGAAGACTGAGGAGTTCAAGTGGACATTGAAATCCTTCCACTTCATATATACTTGCCTGTGACAGCTGTGCATAATGCGACTGCAAGATGGAGTGCACTCAGGCATACACATGAAAAGCCGGCATGAGCAACAGATTACTGTGACCTTAAACATTTTTACAGAAACACTGAGGCTGATGAGCAGATCTTGCCTCCAGTCGTCTTTTATCTGGCATCTCAGTGAATAGCAGAGAGCAAGGATCTGAGGTGGAATAACCATCAAGAATATCACCTGTGCCTTCTGAGCTAAAATACAACCCCCAGCATGATCACAAGTGCAACATCTATGTCCCACTGGTAATTCCATCCTCCTTTACTCAGTAAACCAAACCCTCCATAAAAAGAGCTTCTCATCAATCCACTAGACAAACCACTAACTGAAAGAGTTTTTACAAATCCTGGATTCTATTGCATTCTACTGGATTCTACTGGAAACATTGGAGCCAGTATTTCCTCGCTTTAAACCAGAAAATTTTTGGTGGAGGTTCATCTGCAGTAAAGCTGCTTCTCCTCTTCAATGTCCCTTACTCTGCAGTTCCATCATGGTTTAACCCCAGCTGGCAACTAAGCCCCACAAAGACACTTGCTCACTCTGCCCAGCATAATGGGTGAGAGAATCCTAAGGGTAAAATACCATGGGTTGAGATACAGACACTTTAATATTAAAAGTAAAATTTTGCATACAAGCAAAGAAAACCAAAGATTTAATTTCCCACTTCCTGTGGGAATCCTTAGGAAAGCAACATTCCAATCATGCCTAGTTAACTTGGGCAGAAAAGCACCATCACCCTGAACATCCATCTCCTCCTTCTTCTTTCCCCAGCTTTATATTGTTGAGAAGCTGGTGAAGGTCTAGAGCTGGGGCAGGTGATCCCAGCTGATGCAGATATCCCCCACCATGATGCCATGCCATCATGCTCAGCATATAAAATTTGAGAAGGCAGAGAGAAAAGGGGACAAGTGATGGTGTTTGTCTTCCTAAGCAAACATAAAATGCAGTGGATCCTGGACTTCCTTCAGATAACTGAATTCCTGTCTGCCCATGGGAAGTAGTGGCTGAATTCTTGTTTTGCTCTCTTTGTGCATGCAGGGGTTTTTCCACTATTAAACTGTCTTTATTTCAGCCTGTGAGTTTTCTTCTCTCTGATCCCATTGGAGTGAGCAATAGGCTGTGTGATAACAAAACATCACTCTTCAGTTTCTATTTAGTTTTCTTGTTGTTCATATTCTCCCAGTGTTTGTTCAAATGGTTCTCCTGTAGGACGTGTCATCTGTTCTGTACAGTCTGTACATTCATCCCCTAAGCAGCACGTTAATTTTACTAATGTAGAAGGATTTTTACTTGTGGGCAATTATAGCAGGAATGTAAATGAACTGTTTTTGTAAAGAGATGAAGATTCACTAAGAATTAATTACTGGCTCTTAAAAAAATCAACAAACCAACAAACAAAAAATGTTAACTTTTCTCAGCTAAAGAGTGCATTTACTTTTCTGCAGGTCTCTGCACTCTTCAATTCTGTAGGACTTAAGGGGCCAGGCATCCTAGAAGGGTCAAAAATCTTCTTTAAAGGGTAAAAATATTTCTGAATGTTAAAAAGAATGGGGTTTGCTCTCCTCCAAACATTCCTCTTCTTTTCTCTTCTCCCTTCTCTCATCCTTCCATTAACTTTGCTACCTGTCAGCACTTTTATGTTCTTCTTCCTGCACTGTAGGAAGATGAAATATAAGCACTTGTTTTCCAATGGAAAAATACAGATGCACCAAATATAAAGAGCATCTAAGTTGAAGGTGCATTATAGAAACTGTGAGTTCATTAATAATTAGACTTTCTTTTTTAATTGAGGAGGGAAGGGAAAGAGAGGGAGAAGCCTTGAAGCACTGTGGCATAAATGGACAAATATCTGACTTCTTTCATGAGAAGATGACATTGAGTGCCCCGCCACTATCATTTTAGGAATAGGATTGTTGCCAAGCAACAAGTCTCACATACTCTGCTCAGCTTTTGTATCTAACAAAAATTGAGGCAAGAAAGTTTGGAAAGCTAATGAGGAAAAGATAGTTTCAGTGAAGAACAATCAATAATGCACCTGACCAGAAAATAAACTATTAATGGGGGCAGAGAAACCAAAGTTACTTATAGATATTCAAAAGCAAATTTATTATTATCAGGTATGTTTAATTGGTTGTATTCTAGTTTTCCTTTATCTTTGTGTGCTTTAGAAAATGATGAGAATGGCTTCCTTGGATGTGACTGCAATAACATGCACAAACCTTACTACTCAGTCAGTTTAAACAGTCGAGCAAATAATGAGGTGTTTCCTTTATGACATTTAAGGTTTCAGTAAGCTGTACATAGCCTATAAAAGCATTGAGAAAATGAGTGGCATGAATTTTAAATTTTACATAGATGCCTAAAAAAGAAGCTTAAAGCAGGGAGAAATTCACAAACATCTTTTTAGGGCAACACTAGATAGTAACTTAAATACATACTATGGGTAGCAGAAGACACTGTGCTTGCCAAAAAAAATGAAGTCACTCATGTTATTTTAATATTCTTACTTTCAGTTATGCTAGTATTGAGCCTGATCATTTATCAACATATTTTTCTTAATCAGGTGCAATCATCTGAAGAATCCAACCTAAAGCATACAATGCAAAAGTATTGCTTTTTATTTGTAACCTGCAAAAGATCACAGGTCAGGTGCAGTACCTAGAACTATCAAATTGTAATTAAATGTTGTGGGTTTTTACTGTTCTTTTGCTAAGAGTATTGTTGTAGGTACAAGACAGCTGATTTTCTTTCCATTGACTTATATCAGTTCACTCTAATGTAACATCAGCATGATCTATGAAACGTGGCAATCTGGCAAGAAAGCATTTTTATCTTAAAAGACCAAACATAATTCATAATGTAAAGAAAGAAAAACATTGAAAGCTGCATTTTAATGATCTAGAGTGATCATTAAAATGATCACAAGAGTGACTTGTGCAAGAAGACCTCTATCACACTTTAGCAGATATTGTGGCTAAAAGAAAAGTAGAAAAATAAACAAAGGTGGTCCTTAATCTTAATAATGACTTTATGTTTATTAAATAAGAAAATAAAAAAAATTAAATAAATGATCCTAGGCACAGAATAATTTAATTATAATATTTCTAATGTCTTCCTGCGTGGAAGACCTCAGTAGAGTCTGCACTATTTTAATGTACTGGCTTTTGGAAAAATTCAAGAACCTTATTCCCAGAATCAATAGAGGCTCAGAATTAGCAGCATAATTTTTAAGGCTGAAGGACATGATCCATCCTAGTTTCTCAGAAGGAATATTTAAAGGACAAACCTTGCGACAGAAATAAATACCAAGAATACTGCATTGAAATGAATCTTGTCATTTTTCTGTTTGCCAGTTTAGCATAAGCCTCCCCATTCACAGAAGTAAATCAAAGGCAGTTTACTAACAGGATAAGCCATCAGTATACTATAAACAATTCAGTATCAAATAAAAGTGATGATAACAAAAACATTAATCTCATTTGCTATCACCAATATTGCAAAATTCATCTCTGTGTCGCTGAAGTGGAAGGCTGCTTTTTCTTGATGTTCCTCTCGGCTTCTCTTTGTTCGGTCTGATTGTTGTTTTTAGTGGCTTGCTGGCAGAGATGAGCAGGAAGGAGCTGTACTGTAGGTTGAGTGATGGGATCAAAGCATGCTGCTGCTTGTTGTTGCTGAACATTATATTTTCTTTTCTTCTGGAAAGAGGAAAACATATTTTTGTCATGGCTTGCCCAATTTAAAGTACCTATGACTGTCATCCTTTCATTTTCTCATCGCCTTCATGAAATTGCTTGGCTTGTTTTAGTTTAAGAAATGGTGTTATGCGTCCCTCTTTATAAGTATTTTTCCTCAACTTGAAGGTTTTCTACTTGTGACTTTGTGACAAGATATTCAAGAATATATTTACTAGGATTTGAAATCTCAAATGTTTTTTTCTTCTTGTAGTGTTTTTAAAGCTCTTCTGATCTCATAAGTCCTTCGTGGTGTAATTCTTAAATAGAATCTTTACCCTTGGTTAATCTTAAAAGAAAGATTAATCTCTTTTAAAATATCTTTGTAGAGAAGCTTATAATCTACTTTTGACAGAGGAGTAGTTAAACTACTGCTAGATATGGAATTAATTTCCTAATTTAATTTTACATTTTTATCATTAAACTGCTTTTTTAAGGAAGGAGCTATTTAGTTCACCTTGCTATATTTCTGTGTCTAATAATGATAGAAAGAAATAATGATCCACAAATTATTTTAATAGATTTTCCGATGTAGGTGGATCCTTGGTTGTGCAGAGCTCCACTTGCACATTGCAAATGCAGTTCCCTCAACAAGTAAGCACTGTCTAACAGACTATGGAAGAAAATATGCCATCAGAGTAAGTAGAAAATACCCTTGTCAGAGTAAGAACATAGGATTCCAAATTATGCTTATGTTGAACAATTCATTCTGAAATGCAAAGATTAATTGCAACAATTAGCAGTGTTTAAGAAGCAGGTGAGGAGTCTCAAAATCCATGATTTTGGTTAGATAATGCTTCATAGCGTGTGAATACCACTGACAGCAAGACTCATTTCCCCACAAAAACACAGAGTAGGGCAGTATTGTATGGCAGTATGATAACACAAATCTGACAAAAAATATCTGCAGTAAATAACTACTAAGTCCACATCATCATGCCTTCATCATAGTTGTATCAAACCTCATAAAACAAAATCTATCACAAATATGCCTCTTGTCTTACACGGGTTTCACTCTTGGTTTAATGACTAGCATTTTTCTTCTAAGCATAAGCTTTACAAGTATTCCAGTTTTGTCTTTTGATTCAATTGACTTAGCATGATTGCTGTGGCAGTATTTTTTGGTATTTCCTGTAAAGTTAATTGCCTGTGAATACCTGTTGAAGAATTTTTCCTGTGGTCATTGTACCTTGGAAATATATGGAAAATTATAGTTTTTGACTAATGTTACCTGGAAATTATTTCTTTGTGTGTTTCTGAGTTGAGCCAGTTCAGAAGCTTTTACAGTCTGGTTTTTCTACCCATGTCTTTTCCATCTCAAATCTTATGGCAAGAGGATGAAAATGACTGACACAGCTGGAAGAGAAAGAGATTATGTCAAAGAAATACCCAATGTGATATTTCCACAGTGGGTCCAGAAGTGGAAGACAGCAGGGAAGACACAGCATTGTGTCAAAGAAACACTTATTTGTGGAATTCCTAGTGGATCCAGACGCAATGCCTGGAGGAGCGCATCAAATCATTTGAAGAGACATATTCGGTAGAAATGAAATTATAATTCAGTTATTGAAACATTCGCTTCCCAGCAGGATCCAGCCTCCTGTGCATAAAAAATAATATTAAAACTGAAAAAAAAAAGGAAAACAAAAAAAAACCCAACCTCACTCTCCCCAGCAAACAGAAAATTCTGCCACTCACTGGTTATGTGACATACTGGACAGCTATAGGGTAACTGAATTGTTTTCAATCTTCAGGTCAGCTGAGTTAGCCTACTTATTCTAAAAATGCAGTGCATTCACCTGAAACAATACATCTTATTCCAATTATAATTTCTGGTTTCCTTGTAAGATGAGTATTTTCTTGAACTAGTTATTGCTATAAAGTTCCAGGCCAAAGAAGTTCTCCATGTGTCACTTTGGAGATGCCTATTTTCAGATTGTAATACACATCTCCTTGTTTCTTGGCTTGACCCTTATATATGGTTAGAAAGTTCTTTTATGATTATGCACACTTGCATCTTAAAAAAAAAATAAATCTGTAAATCTATTTCAGTCTATTTCTCTAATTATAATGCATCAAATCCTGCACTATATCAGATGACCCCCTCAGACCCTCAATCATTATAGATAGTCTTCTAACAAACAAGTTAGCAATTCCTTTTCAACTCTCCAAAGTTAGTTACTACTCAAGTACTTTCCCGTGACCTGCAGTTTGCCATAGCAACAGATGCATCCACACCCCAACCTTTTGCTTGAAGGCAAGACAATTTAAGCAGATGCTAGCTCTCCTTTGGACCAAGTGACAAAGGTCATATGGTGAAAATATAGCAAAAGCTTTCCTTCACTTTCAGAGTGATTTCTAATGGTAGAATGTAAAAAAAAAAGTGCTGTCCACTTTGAGGTTTCTGTAATGAAATTTAATGATAAGGCATATTGCTATAGTATCTTTAAAAATAGCATAATTCTTTCTACCATAATTTGTGGTCTGAAGAATCCAGTGCAAAAGAATTTTAACCTATTCTCTTTGCATAGCAGTGGAAATTGGTACTGCCATCCACTGGCTAAGGTTGTAGGGCTCAGTAAAAACCACCCAGGAGCCATCATCAGAAGGTCCCTGACTTTCTAACTTCAAGGTGGTGCCACAGCAATGTCACCTATAGTGAACAGCCACAGTAACCCAACATAGTAGCTTTTGTTTCACAGGCAAGCAGCCAGATGTCTGCCCGCTGTCCCTGCTTGCCACAGGCAATTCTCAGCAGGAGCCACCACAGGTCCTCTGCTATTCCTGTGCAACAGCTTTACAGGTTTTGTAATTCACGATTGTGTACTGGATGTCTGACTCCTAAAAATGAGAAAAAAATAGCTACCCCACTTAGACAGGCCCAGGTCTATAGGGCTGTGTGGGATTCATCCAAGGATATTGAAGCACCTGTCAGAAGAGCTCATCGAGCCACTTTGAAGGACTTATAAGCCATCCTGGATATTTGGGGAGGACCCAGATAACTGTGGGTTGGCCAATGTGACGCCCATGCATAAAAAGTGCTGGAAGGAGTATTCAGGGAACTACAGACCCATCAGCCTAACCTTAATGCTGTCAAAGGCTATGGAACAGATAATCTTGAGTGTGATCACACAGTTGGACACATGCTGGACAGCTAGGGGATCAGGCCCTCCCAAAACAGGTTTAGAAAAGGCAGGTCCTGCCTGTCCAATCTGATCTCATTTTATGACAAGGTGACCCACTAAATGGATGTGGGAAAGGCTATGCATTTTGTCTTTAGTAAAGCCTTTGATATAATTTCCCACAGCATTCTGCTGGAGAAATTTTTTTATCACAGCTCGGAAGGGTGTTGTGTTGACTGGGTAGAAGACCGGCTGGATGGCCAGGCCCCGCTGGTGGCTGGTCACAAGTAATGCTCCCCAGTCTGTTTAATGCTTTTTCAATGATCTGGACAAAGAGATTTGTTAGTTTGCAGACGACACCAATTTGGGTAGGAATGTTGATCTGTTGGGGGTTAGGAAGGATCTTTAAGAGGGTCTAGAAGGCTGCATTGATGGATAGAGGCCAATTCCATGAGGTTCAAAAAAAATAAAGCGAGTTTCTTGCAGCTGGGTCACAACAGTTCCCCACAGCATTACAGGCTGGGGAAGAGTGACTGGAAAGCTGTCTCTTAAGAAAAGACCTGGGAGTGCTGGTTGACAGTAGCTGTACATGAGCTGGCAGGGTGCTCAGGTGGACAAGCAGACCCAGGGCATCCTGGCTTGTATCAGCAATAGTGTGACCAGTAGGAGCAGATAGTGATTGTTCCTCTGCGCTTGGCACAGATGAGGCAGAACCTTGTTCAGTGCTGAGTTTTGGATCACTCACTGCAAGAAACACATTGAGGTGCCAGAGAAGGTCTAGGGAAGAGAAACAAGGCAGGTGAAGGGTCTGGAGACTATGACCTCTGAGAGAACTGGAGTTGTTTAGCCTGGAGTAAAAGGAATCTTAGGACCTTATGTCTCTACAACTCCCCAAAAGAGGGTTGTAGAGAGAGAGGCATCAATCAAAAAAAAAAAAGTAAATTTTGAAAATCTATGGAAGTGCAAGAAGGTCATCAGCAAATACTAATAGTTTCCAGCTGTTTACTTCATGTAAGTAATTTTAAGGGAAAAAATTAACACCTACCATCGTTTCCTTTTAAGTACATAAATTCAGTGTTCAAACAGTCACTGTTTTGAGAGCATAAAAAGTCCTACTATTGACAAATGCTATTGCAATTTAACCAAAATTTTAGTGCAGCAGAAGACTGCATTTAGAAGGACAAAGTAGACTAGGTTTGTTGACTAGGTTTTCTCTTTACTTTTTTTTTTTATCCTGTAAACAATTGCTATAGGTATATAAATTAAATTAATGCACAGAACTTTCAAAAATGTCAATGGTGCCTCCAGGGCATATATAATAAAACTGGCTAAATTACATGTAAACATGGGACTCATTGAAATCAATAGCAAAATCCCTGTCAAGTATAAAAGGACCAGCATCTTGCCTTAGGGGCATCTTCTGAGCAAGAAGAGATACTAACTGCATTTTTAAACTTTATTTCTTCTTCAGCATTGCACACTCTTTGCATGAAGAATGAGACTCAGGTGGTAACGTGAAATGTTCCTGGAGCTGGGCTAGATTATTCAGCTAATTATTCAGCTTATTTTCAGTTATATAATACAATAATGAAGTGACAACCTGTTTGCTTAAGAAGATATAGGTATGTAAATAAGCAAACATCTAGCTGCCATAAGTTTGTGGTTTGGTTTGATTTGATCTCTACTATCCTCTTTTGCCTTAAAGGCTCACTTAAAAGAAGCTGCATCAGCTATTTCCACTAATCATGCAAAGGCTCATTCAGAGAACTGGAGACCACTTTGGGCAAATGTGAAGGGAAAAGCTGGTTTCTAACAAAAGAAACCTTTTGTGTTGTAGTCTGAATCTGAACACTTCTGGAGAAATTATAGTGCATTGAATTTGCATTGCAAGATTTTGGCAATGGGGAGGCTACAGGGTATTGGTACACCGCAACAACACAGGTGGTTTCTGTGAGAAGCTGCTAGAAGCTTCATCCATGTCCAAAATATTCAGTGCCATATGGCTTCAAGTCAGACTTGCCCCTGGCCAAAACTGAGTCCATCAGACTTGGTGGTAGCACCTCTGGAAGAACAAGTTTAAGGAAACAATTACTGTCAAATGGCTATTTTAACCAGGAAAAAGAGGAGTGAGAGCATGTTAGAGCAGCAGTCCTGCAGACAAAAAGACCAGCAGAGAAAGAGGAGGAAGAGGTGCTTCAGGCACTGCAACCAAGATTCCCCTGCAGCCTGTGGTGCAGATCATGATGAGACAGGGTGTGGATTGAAGCCCATGGAGGTCTATGGTGGAGTAGAGACCCACCTGCAGGCTCTAGATGTCCCCATGCTGCAGCAGGTGGCTGCATCTGGCAGGAGACTGTGACTATGTGGGAATCACATGCTGGAGGAGGCTTCTGGGAGGATCTGTGGCACCGTGGAGAGAGGAGTTTGTGCTGGAACAGATTTGCTGGCAGGACTTTTGAGCCCATGGGGTACTCATGATGAAGAAGTTAATGAAGATTTGCACCCCATGGGAAGAACTCCATGCTGGAAGTGAAGTGTGTGACGAGTCCCTGCCTGGTGGAGGAAGGAGTGGTAGAGACAATTTGGGATGAACTGATGCAGTCCTTTTTTCTCATTTCCCTGCACTACTGCAGGGAAGGAGGAAGAGAAAATGGTGAAGTTGATTCTGAGAAGAACTGAGGTGTGGGGAGAAGAGATTTTTAAGATTTGGATTTATTTCTCTTTATCCTGTTCTGATTTGATTGATAAAAAAACCAAAATAATTTCTCCTGAGTCAAGTCTTTCTTGCCCATGGCAGTAATTGATGAGTGATCTTTCTCTGTTCTCATCTTAATTCATCTTTCCTTATCTTTTATCTCCCCTGCCCAGCTAAGGAGCTGTGAGAGATTGCAAAGATCTTTTGAGACATTTTGGGATGCATGTGTGTGGGGCGGTCCCTGGATCATCCCCCATCCCTAGAGCAGCTAGGGATCATCCCTGGATCATCCCTCACAGCAGCTGCCAATCCCTGGCACACCAGAGGCAATTCTCCCCCCCCCGGAACTCCAGTCCAGATCCTAAGTGGCAAAATGACCAGAAATCCTACCTTGAAGGAAGGGCCCAGGAAAGCCAAGGGTTATTTAAGGCCAGACACAAGGCAATTAGATGTCTTCAATCTATCTCCTCTTGGAATCTCTATTTGAACACTGCTGGAATCTGTTAGTTAGTACTCTATGTGTGCTTTCCCACATCTTTTCTGTCTTTCTTTCTCTTTCTCCTTCTTCTAATTCCCTCTTGTAATTTTTAACTTAAATTTGAATGGTCTTATAGTTTGCTAAGTTAAATGGGCCAATTTAATGCCTTGACAAGTGTTTTTTGTTGATTGAATGTGGCACTAAACTTTTGCCAGAATTCTGATTTTCTAAAGCAGGCAATAAAGTTATTTTGTTGTTTTGACCTCTTCAGAATATCTTCTTGATACTTCTCCTTTGCATGTAACTCAGAATTTACGTGAACATCCATAAGCCCTTTTAAAAGCCTCATTAAACAAGCTGTTTGGGCCCTACAGGAGGAAAGATGATAAGAATGGGTTTGGTGTGTACCTGGCATCCAGTCAAGACGTGTTCAGGGGCAATACACCACAGATGTGTTCTCTTCTGCAAAGATATGGACAGAGCTAAGTGTTGTTTGAAACCCAGAGATTCGTAATTTAGTTTGCTTTTAATTTGACCTAATAAAATATCTATGCTTATATGTGCCAAATATATATTTAAAAATGTGTGCTGAAGAAACAGGTAAAAGCTCCTTCTCTTAATAGTCAGAGGAGTGTAATTTAGTGTTCTGAATATAATTTCAGGAGAGGTTCTCCAGCTGAGATTAATAGTGTCAGCTATATATGACAAAGACATGTTAACTACAATGAGCTAACTATCCTTACACACATTTTTATCTAAAGGTTTATGAGTTCATTTAGACTTATACCATATATTATTTCACATTTTTTCCTCTTTTCTCTTTCTCTTAGATTGTAAATCCTATCTTTAATTTGGAGGATATGAGTAGTAAGACCAAATTTTAAATGTGAAAAAAAAAACTGGAGAAACTGACACTGAAGTGATCCTCTGCCTCCACTCTTTGCAAAGAGTGAAGCCCATTGGTAGATGCCATCTAGTACTAACATAAATCTGTACGTGAACATATCTGAGACTTATAACTTATACTGCCCACACATTTACTCCTTACAAGATATTTTTCTAAAAAAAAACCCTACTCTATTTCTTTTTCATACATCCATATTATTCCACTTCATTTGGACTAATATAGGATTATGATTTTTCACTCATTATGTGAGAGAATTCTGGAAACAGAGATAATATTTGAATTCAGTTGGAAATCAATTCAGACACCCATGAATAACATGCCTAAACTCATTTAGAAAACCCTGAAAACTCACTGACATTTTTCCTGCTAAAAGACAAGAATGAAGCTTTCAGTGCTAGTTCATTTTATGCAGCTGTTTAACCTGGAAATGAAAGCAGCTACAAAATAAGTAATTTTACTTTTTTAGCCAAAACAAAATAACATATCTTGGCTCATTTTCTTTTTGCTCTTGGAAATTATTCTGTCATTCCTCTCTTCCTAGCTTAAATACTTTAGAAAGATCTTGAATAATTTGCAGATAAGTTTTTATAGTTCTCTAGCTCTTTAAGTATTTGTTGGCCTCACCAAATATTGAAGCATAGGGAGCTATCATCCTGAGCCCTACCTATAGTAAGGTACAGACAGGTGCAGAAAGTCGGACACAGTGACTATGTGGATGATTATAATTTGATTTATTGCTAAAACAGAATCTAAATATTGTCAATTCGGTATCTAACTATTATGTCTATTGTTACAATGTGTTATAGTACCATCAGGTCATAATCTCTGTTGAGTCACAAAGTTCAGTAGGACCCCCTTGTTCTCTTAACTTCTGAGAAGCCTAACTGTGTCTGGGTTCACTTAGTCTAAGATTTCTTCAACAATCTTTGTCTAAAGGATTATAATAAAAGCAGGTTTATCTGGAAGCATACAAGTTTGTGTTATTTGGCCCTGCAGATTTCATAATTACAAAGGAAGAAAAAAAGCACCCATGGAGCTACTTTAGCATTTTATCTCCATATTTGACTGGGTCTTAACACTTTTTACTCATCTATGCAAAAGTGACCAAAGTTCTGTATTTGGACTGGCCATACACTGCAGGGTGTCCTCATCAGGGTGGAGATTCATTCAGAAAGCATCTGCATCCTCTGAGACATGGGTTTTCATGGTTGACTCAATTTCCACCAGGCTTTTATACCCCTTTGCAGGTTTATGTGCACCAAACTCAATTGAAATCTCCTCAGCTTCTCTATCTCTGGAATGCAGTAAATGTGTAAGCATCGGGACAGCTCCTCGTGCAATACCAGCCTGGTGTTTCTGCCCTAGCACAAACCACATTGCCCATCAGAGGCTGTGGGAGTGGGGAGAGGGACCAGACACAAACACAAAGACCCAATGACAAAATGATACGGAAGAACTAATATTCAGTCATGGTAAAAACTCTATGAATATATTAAAGAGGAAAGCTCACATGGAAATGTTTGTAAAACAACTAGCTCTCTGAAGATTGTTGGATAGAGATTTACAAAAGTTTGAAGAAAAAATTAGCAGTTCTTTCATGGGTGTTTTTCACAGTGTTTATCTAACACTTATTATGATAAAATCTGTTCAACACAAGCTGTTGGTTTTGAAATTAGACCCACAACTTTCTGATGGCAAATTTCTTTCCATGTATGTGATGCTATGCCACTCTTTTATGAATCTTCTCATACAGAGCTGATTGTATTTTCTGCTAATACCTCAGTTCTGGTGAAACAAATAATAAAAATTACTTAATATTTTTAGTAGGAAACATCTCTGCTGCTCTGGTGGTATTAGAGAGTAATTAGTTTTTATTAAGCTAGACAAGAGATTTTGACAGATTTCAAATATACAACATAGCTGAAGCTGCTTCATAGTCAATCCAAGACTATTCTTGTCAATTAGAAAGATGTGAAAAATCTTATAGCAACTTTTCCATAGATAAGTACTTGAAATACTGTGTACCCATATGAAAGGTACCTGACATCCCTTCAAACTAATACAATTTTTTGCCAGCAAGACAAGATTGTCAGTCTAAGATATGGAAGTTTTTATACTGAAAACAATCAAAAACTGCTGAGATTTTTAAAAATATGAAATCTGAAATTTCAGCCAGATTTTCAAATTTTAACAAGGAACATGAAATTTTAAATTTTTTTCCCAAGCTTAACTTCTAATTTGTGAAAGGGTGAGAAAATGAATTTACTAGTGAGCAAATGAATTTTTATGTATTCATTACTGAGCTGTTGTACTTTTATCTGAAAGATCTGCTATTTATTAATATTTGAAAAAGGACATACAAATTAAAAGGCCTGCTATAATGATCCCTGCATTTCCTCATGCATATTCAATGACAGAGCAAGTTAAGCTTGAATATGTGTGAGAATGTCTTTGATAGTTGTTCACTTTTATCCTGTGTAGAATCTTCACATCCTTTGTACTCCTTCTGAGGTAGGAAAACTGGGCCCCAGCCATGAATATTCACACAAAGATGTGTCTACTGTAACAGCTAAAGAAAGAAATAAAAAAGAGGTAAAACATATTTTCCCCAGTGTAAACCAAAGTATCTTCCCATGATAGCTTCACAGCTATGTGTTTAGAAATTAACCACTTATAAAGTAACCGTATAAATTGTTATACGGTGCAGACCCTGATGCAGTGAGAGAATTTCCAAGACTACTAGAGAAAAAGACTTATCTATTGTCTTTCATTTTGTGTTACACAGTAAAGACTCCTACCCTCTGTGTTTTATGATTTGGGGTCTGAACACAACACGAAGCTATGTGATAACTTATTTAATTCCAGGACTAGTGCCTTTCAGAAGAAAATCCTTGTCTTTATAATGTAAAGTATATCAGGAAGACAGGAACAATATAACTAAAATATGTACTTGACTAAACTTTTATGAAAACATTTATTTCAAAAAAAAAACAAAGCCTCTTCTTCTGAATATATTTTCATGACAAAATTAAATATGATGAGGTACAGAGTTTAGAGTATTGACAGATACCTAGAAATGTATTTTTCACTGTCTTCTCTCTTTTCACTTGAAAGTTAAAATCTCAATTACTTTTGGCACTTATGGATGTATGAGTGCTAGCAACAACCACAGTCAACTGAAACTTACCCTTGACTGCCAATTTTTTTTTTATTTCTTACAATCAATATATCTTTCTCCACCATTATGTCCAAGTATAAGAGCCCAATGCTTTCCTATGCTTTCCAGAACATAGGAAAGCCAACACTCTGTGGGGTTTAATATTCTTCAGCAAAGAGTGGTTAGTTTCCTAGTGGAGGATTTCATTCTTTAACACAGAATAAACAGATTCATGCATTTTAGTGTGGAGGATCCTATTAATCAAAGCTGACCTGCAGACCCATACAGTCAATTACATTTACATTACTCTTTCATGCTACAACCCTTCTTTTTCTGCTATTTTCTTGCCATTTGAAGTGAGGAGAAGAGCTAAACTGAAGACTTCCCTTTAACACCTTACTTTGAAAACTATAAGGTACTTCAGCCCACAAACTCCACGGTACTATTTCTACTGCCAGGAAGATCTACTCTTGAAGCTGACTATTCCATGTACCATGTACATCTTGGTACCTCAAACAGATGTATCAGAGCACTGGCATGAATTCTGACAAAGAAGCAGGAAAGCAGCCAGGAGTAAACACATCTCAGTAAGGTTTCCACACTGTGGGAAACATTTATGTGTTGCAACTACAAAAATCTATTTTAACTCATAAAAAATTAGAGTTTATAATGAAACAGGTAAACCAAAAACACTAGACAATGATTTTGAAAGAAACTTCTTTCCTGGTAAGAAACTCCTTTCTTACCAGTTGAAAAACTAAATGTTCCCAACCACAGTACTTGTGGCAATTAATGGTTTACCTCATATATATAAAATCTGTAAAAAAAATCCATCACTCTTTATCCAGAGCTAGACTTGTTTTCATTGCTGCTGTCATTAAGGATCTAGACAACCCTTGAAAAATTAATAAAATGTGTAATTCTTATTAAGGCTTTAATTTATTGCTTTAATTTTCTCTACAGTTTCAGGGCTGTCACATAGAGAAACTATTTCCTTCATTGTCTTTTTGTTGTTTTTGTTGTTGCCTATTTGTTGGCATACAGGAAATCACTATTGCATTTAGAGCAGTTTTTTGCATCGAATTACTTTTATACAAAGTATAAATCAGAAGTAACCAAGACCTCTTACTGCAAAGCCCATACTGTGTGATATAACACAATCAGAGCCCACATATATGTCTCTACCACATCTTTTTTGGTGTACAGTGTCTTTTGACAATATGTTGAAATACTTTTCCTGCTTCTCTTCTACCCACTCTTTGCACCACAGTGAAGCTTCAAAGCTTAGTATACAGCGCCTAAATCCACAGTGACACTATTCTAGGGGTTACAGAGAGCAAGAGCTACAGTTTGCATGTCCTAAAGTATTCTTTAAACAAACTCAAAATGAACTAGTCATGAGGAACAAGACTTATTTGATTCCAGTGTTACCACAGAGCCAGAACTCCTGTTAAGTATATTAAAAAAAAATTTTTAAAGAAATTTTAAAAGCATTTGCAAGCATGTACACAGTAGTTTTAAAGGACATAATACTTGGAAAATTTGCACATTTTAAACCACATTTGGTGCAAATTTTTCTGAATTTTTAGTTCTGTGTTGGTAAAATTACCTTGGAAATATACTATTGCCATTACAATGTCATTTACTTGAGGAGTTAGACGCAAGAAAATATGAAATTTATTAATCTTCTTCTTCATCGTTGCAGAATACATAACTTACACTTCTTTATACTAATAGATTTGGGAAAAGTGACTTTAACTTCCATTTTACACTCATTTTTCTAATAGTACTCAGCTGTAACAGTATGACAGCAAGTGAAAGATTTTCCTGCTCCCTCAAATCCAGTTCCATCACTCTTTTGCATTAAACCATGTCAGATTAATTTTCATCTGGCTATAAAAATCAAAAGCATGCCAGCATTCAGAATAGCTTGTCCTCTTATATATTCCCTCTCCTATTCACATTTCTTTGTGTCTGTATAAGAAAGACTTACTAGTACTGGTTCCTTGCATGCCAGGTGTATTTATGAGAACCAAAAAAATTGTGTTAGTTGTCTGCATATTTAAACTAATGCGTAAGTTATTTTAAAACTTTCACATCCAAACACATAGACTGGTAAAATATTACTTTTCCAAACCAAGACTGGTTTGGTCAGCTTTTTTATTGAAGGAGTCAAAACGTCCTGATGATCTGAACTTCTTCTCAGGAAACACATATATTGAGTTTGCTCCTACTTCTGCCATATATCACTGTGGACTTGGGAATGAATATTGTCTGTACACATAACAAATTTTATATAATGTATATGTAAAATGTGAATGAGTATTACAGATGTGGTACAACGACATCCATCTGGCTTTTATCCTCTCTCCTTGTTTCAGCAATGGCATTTAGAGCTCTCAGCAAATGAGAGAAGTAAAACATTTAAACTACTTGATTCACAGCTGATCTCCCTACAGGGGTGCTTCTAAAGAGGGAGCACAAAGCAATCTGCTTCTCAGATACAGCTTCACCTGTGGCTAGGTGGCACTTCATAAAGAGGACAATATTTCAAACAGATGCATGAACAATTAGTTAAGTTTCTTTAAAAGTGGTGCTAAAATCTACCACCAACACACAGAAAGCATACTCCTAAAACTCTATGCTTCATGACTATGACAAAGTATTAAAATAATATGATCTTGTAAGTATTTTATAAAATTAGTGTTAACTATGGTTAACACAATTTCTTTCTTGTTTTATGTACCTAATGGCTCCAGGTTTCATGCTCAGAGTATTATTTTGTGCTTTTCATTCAATTTCTGCCTTTCAAAGGGCTACTGTCCATGCTTCATCAAAGCATGTCTGTTTTCACACCTCTTGGAAAGAAAGTATTTGCCATTCACGTTTTTAAAGGAAAGAAAAACCATATTTTCAAATTTTATTATTATCAAAATATTTGAAAAGTAGTCACAAAAGAGGCACTTATTTCACGTATGTTAGTCAAAAAAGGATTTAATTTGAGATGTCATTTTGACAAGGCATTAGTTGAAAAAAAAAGATAATTATAAAAGAGTGAATGCACTTCAAATATTTAAAGTGATGGGTGAACCCTATCCATACCTATGAGAGCACCTCGTGTCACTGTAACTTGTTCTCTTGGTTCTGTTAAGATTAGATTGTTCTGTCAAGATTAGATCAAAAAAGGTGGCCAAAAGCTTACAGGAAATTTCTTAGAGATTTCTCCTGAAGAAATCAAGAAGAAAAGAAAAAAGAAGAAAGAAAAGAAAAGAAAAGAAAAGAAAAGAAAAGAAAAGAAAAGAAAAGAAAAGAAAAGAAAAGAAAAGAAAAGAAAAGAGAAAACTGAAAAATTTAAAGATAAGTAGATCTGAATGTCCTTGACACACCAGTATGTTCAAATATAAAATAGCATTGTTAGTACTGAAAGATGGGACAGTGACACACCAGAAATTTTATTGTAAGTTAAAGTGCCTAATCAGAAAATTGAAGGAAATAAGATGCATGTATCACATATGTAAAGAAGCTCATATTCTAGCAATGGAGAGTCAAAACTCAATTTTCTTTTGATAAGATGGTTCACAGTAAAAATTCTGCTCTGTTTCGAGCAGAAACCATTTTCCTGAATACTTACAGATAAAAACTCAAACATTCATTTTATAACCTCTTTTCTTCTCCTAGCTATCTCTGCCATTACATTTTGCTCTCAAAACTTCTCCCTCAGTAACTTTCTTATTATGTCAATAAGTTACTCCTTTCTTGAAGGGCTCTCTCCTGGGCTTTTTGCACCTCTTTCATTCTCGGGATTGCTTTTTCCTGTTCTCCATGTTTCAGGCTCTTAAGTTTCTTATTGACAGCTGCTCTCTTTTGAGTTAGAAGCTGCACTTGCAGAGATAATATAAGGTATCTACAAACAGATGTTTGACAGGCTATCACATGATTATTTAAAAAGGACTCTGGCATTCAATTAATGAATAACAGCCAAAGGGCTGTAGTCTTGGAAGCTAAGCTATCACAGTAACACAACAATTAGATAAAATATTAGCACAATTATTATTCAACTGTGTCATATTGTTTTTTCTAATAATAAAACATACGATGTCTTGTCATGGCTAAATTTCAACTTTTCATCACAAAAGAAAAAACAGGGAAGCAACACAAGCTTTTCCTTGTCCTGCCAGTTCACATACAATGTTTATATAAGTACAGAATTTAAAGTTTGTTTACTCTAGGTTCTGTTTCATGGGTACCCTGAAACTCAATTAGTGTTTGCAGCTCAATTTTGAATTGTTTGATTGAAGGTTGTGATAAAAATGCTGGAGATTATTAATTATTAATAAATCAGTGAAATTAGAGGATAAGAATGAACTGAAGATTTCCCAGTTTCTCTTACAATGACTTATATACCTGTTGCCTATACAGTTTCCACCAAATAAATTCTCAGTAAACTTGGAACATAACAAATACTTTATCCAAGAAATGGATGTCCCCTAAAATTCTTAATTTTTAGCTATGTCTTAATGTTGCAGATCATCTACCAACTTCCCAAGCAATGCTGCATTAAAAATAGTTGGATGAGTCCTCAGCAGATACATCCAGGATTTTCACCTTTCCTTACTGAAAAGTAGCTTCTGTTCTGGGCAGATTACACTTTTGGGATTTTCCCAGACAAAGGGATAGAGATGGGATGTACAGCAAAACCATGAACATTGCCTTTCAGCAAATGAATTTCCATTTGTACTAGGAATTCCTTGTTCTGACAGCAAGTTCAGGACTCCCCTAGATTTCCTCTTTCTTGCAACATCTGTTGTTTCTTGGGTAAAATTCTCTTTGTGTCACATCACCATAGCTGGGATGAATACAAAAGAAGCTAGGAGTGAGGGATGGAGCTGCAGGACCCATGATCCTGGCACTGGAGTCTTCCATGTGACAGTGTAGCCTTTGGTATTCCCTAAAGCAACCACGAATGCCAAAGCCTTCTCTGCAAGGCAGGTGTATCCTTTCACTTGTTAGGTAGTCAGAAGTCTCAATGGGGCTGTCATGGAAAAGGAAAGATGTGGTTTCACCTCACCCAGCAACCAAAGCCCACACACCTTCTCCCCACCAACAGGACCAGGGAGAGAATCCGAAAAGTAAAATGAGAAAATTTGTAACTTGAGCAAAATACAGTTTATTAGGGACACCAAAAGCTGGATACACAAGAAAAATAATAATAAAAAAGGTAAATGTAAAAATAGTACAATAATAAATTCATTTACCACTTCCCATAGACTGGTAAGTGCTCAGCCATCTCCAGGAAAACTGTGTTCCATCATGCATAATAGTTAGTTGTAATGACAAGCTCCCTAACTCCAAACATTCCACAGTTCTTGTCTCTTCTCCCCAGGTCGATGTCATATATTCTGGAATATCCCTTTGGTAAAGTTGGGGTCACCTGCCCTAGCTGTGTCTGCTCCCAGCTTCCCATGCACCCAACCATCCTCACCAGCTTCTCAATCTGGGAAGCAGAAAAGACTTTGGCTCTGTATAATCTCTGCTCAGCAGTAACTAAAACATGTCTATATTATCAACCCTGTGTTCACTACAACCCCAAAACCCAGGACTTCAGCATATCAGAAAATATTAATACAGCATTTAACAGACTGCTGAAAGTAATGAGGTTCCTGACTGAGAACTACATGAAAGGCAATATGCCTCTGCTTTAATGACATGCCAAAAGGGGAATTCTTATCAAAATTTTCAGGCACTATTATTGTCTTTTTAAAAACCTTAAAGTTTGCCTGAGAAGATGGGCTTTTTTCAGTCAAAGTGTATCAGAGTGCTGAGATTATGCACAATACCACATCTGACACCAGCAGAGCTTGCACAGTATTTATTTATGATGTATTGGCACATCTACCTGCTGATTGTGTCAGTGATGTTTCTGACTTTACATCACAGGCAGGACAGGTAGATTTAGAGTTTTAGAAAGAGTCTCAATATGTCTGGCCACCAGCTGACAGTGCAGAGAAACAGCTAACCCTGCAGACATAAACTTTGCTTCAAAACAAAATAAATGAGAGCTGAAGTCAAATACTTGTAAACAAGAAGGAAGCTGAAGGGGACATTGTGGGAGCGGTTGTGTTAAACTGAACACTAATGTAGCTGAAAATACCTTCAGTGTGTCTGGAAGATAGCCTGCTTTCCAAGTATTCCTTCTCACATCCTAGCCTAGAGGGTGATTTATCCCAGGAGTGGGGTAGTGGACAAAGCATCTGAGTCAATGTGGAGTGAGCTGTCACACATGTAGAATAACTGGCAGTGGTCTAAACCAGACTGAAGACATTGTGCCAGCTTTTGACATCTCTGCAAAAATGTTAGTCTAAAATTACACAATTTTTTTTTCAAGATTCCACGCAGAAAGTGCTAATAAGAATTCCTCCTCTGCAGCTGCAAGTTTTTTGAAATCATACCTATGCAAGGTTTGTAGGCTCTTCTGGCTGAATGTGTCTGCTAAGGGGAGGTAAGCTCATTTTGAGAATGATTTTATATATATCTGAACAGATGAGAATAATGAATTAATGATTCTTTGCTATTTCCTGAGACTCTTTGCACTGGATACAAAGTCAGATGACTGCTAGGCCTAATAGAAAATAAAATATTTTGAATCTGTGTTTCATCTGATTGTCAGAAGATGTAGCTGGAATTTAACCTACTTTAGACTTTTTCACATTAAACAGATTATGAGGAGCCATAAATACCTACTAGCATCCCATTAGTCATTCAGTGCATATCTATTTCTGATATGTAACAAACTTTACTTCTTCCGGTTATATAATTCCCCAGTAAGTTATACTACCTTTGAGAAAATGACAGAGGCTGACAAATTACTCCTGTCTTTCTGCTTTGTGTTTTGTTTGAGATTTTCCCCAAACTGAGACGAACCAGCTTACTAGGTTGAAGGGCTCTAAAAGTATCTTTGTCATACATGAGAAATATGAAGTTGCTTTCTTGCAGTAAGGACTCCACTGGAGCACAGTCTCTCCACCTAAGAGTAAAGCTTATTCTCCTGGATGGTCCTGTAAATGTCCTTTATCATGGTCACTTCTAAATGAAGTGAAAAGCTCCTGTTCTGATGTCCCCTGGCTACTCTGGCCAAGATGAACTCTTCACAATTCATAGAAATACATTCTTTTGTCATTTCAAGCTCACATTTCTGAAGAGAAACTGTAAGACAAAATGTAGGTCTGAGGTAGACAGGAATTATGGGAGAGTTGAAAATAGATATGTCATGCAACAGCCCTTGCTATCTGAAAGACAATGGCCACTCCTAGTTTATCTCTTTCATATAGACACACACACACACATACATACACATATGCTTCGGCAGATGTGATTGTAGGTCCTGTCATGAGAAGAAAAAAATTTCTCGATTTCCTACATTCCCTGAATTTAGCTCAAGTCATGTATAGTAAAGTTCCCATGCATGGTCTGTAAATTCATTCTGGAATTATCTTTTCATCATGACGTTTGGGTAGACCAGATCAAGCCTACGTACATGTTCAAAGACAGATTATGACAGAGAATACCAGAAGTATCTCACAGTGGAAGCTGCTCTTCATCTATTCCCTGACCTTAAACACAGCCTTTTACTTTGTTAGCTAAAGGTAGAGCTCAAATTTGTTAGCTCTTCATAGCAGTAGATATTTTCATTTTAATTTTTTCAGAATAGGGACCGAAAGGTGCAGATCTATAAATAGAAGAGTGGCATTTGAGAACTGGATTTGATAAAGTATTTATGATCCCAATCTCAGGCTAAATTGAAAGATTTTTTATCCTTCATGAATGACGTTTGGGATATGTGTAATTCTTCTCGGAACACTTCTTTCTATGACATATCTATTTTGTAACTTTCCCTGAAACTTTATTTCAGGACCTCAACTTTAAGATTCTATCACAATATAATTGCAAAACATCAGATGGAAAGCATGTAGCATGTGTTATCAGTGTTAAAGGTTTGTTGAAGGGTCTATTCCCCATTACACAATTTGTTATGCCTTAAGCCAAGATGTTTTAACAGAATTAAAAATTAACTGTAGTGAAAGTAAAATATATTGTTCTAGACAGAAGACTTTGACTTAATTTTCTTAATCCTGAGAAACTGTTGTAATATATTGAAATCGTTTATCAAGGCCAATCATGTTTTATGAAACAAAATTAAACTTTCTTTTCTTTAAAAATATTTACTTGACATATTGTCATTTCTAATGGGATTTCAGCTTTATTGCTGCTGTTACTAGAGCAACATGTTTATATCTAGGGATCAGCCACAGAATTATCTAATTAAGACACATTTATAATTCTTTTATTTACTCTTCAGACCCAAAAACAGTCGGTGTATATAAACAAAAGAGAAAGTTTAAATTAGAACTTCAGTTCTTAAATCACTTAAAGAAAAAAAACAAGAAAAAAATCCTGAATTTTTAAAAACCACAACTAACTCCTCTTTCACTAAAAAACACTGGCCATCTTTTTAGTATACCAAAATTATTGTACTTTGCTTGTCAACATTGCATATACTGTGTTTATATCTGAGTGTACTGGATTGTCATCCTCATGTGTAGGAAGTCCTCTTGGATTTTCCTCCCTGCTTTCTGACATTCCCCTCAATTACTCACCTCTCTGAGCTATATGGATTTAGAGAAGAGAAAAAAAAAAAAAAAAAAAAAAAAAAAAAAAAAAAAAAAAAAAAAAAAAAAAAAAAAAAAACCCACAAAGGAAAGAAAGAACGAGAGAAAGCACTTGTGAGCCAGAAGAATGATTACATTCCACTTTCAGTTTTGGCAGGTGACATGCTTCATAACAAAGGTTAGTTGCATAACCTTTCTTCTAAATAAGCTTAACTGTGTGTAAAATAGAGGTACACGAAAGTATTGTGAGTGTTATTATAATTTACTGACATGTACAGAGCACTTTGAGGTAAATAATTAGACCTATTCTAAAGAAAAAATGAACTAATGTCAAATACTTCATACCAATTCTGTACATCGAGGTCTCCTTGAAATACTTTGTCTAAAACACACATTGAACAGACAGCTGAAGTGCAGATAAGGCATAGGAAAAACTAAGGTCTTTGTAACATGCACAAGGACAGGGTATATGAATGTGACTTTGACGGAATTAAGGAGAATAGTAAAAAAATCATGTCTGTTTTAAATTGATTCAGTAGTACTTAGAAAGATTTTGTGGTTTACAGCTACCAAAAATATCAAATAGCACTCAAAAAAAGAAGCTGAGAGCATTTGGGTATTTTCAGCAGCGGAACATTTTCCACATGAATAAGACATTTTCTATTGCTTTCAATCTTCATGCAAAACAAATGTCTACACTTCATTGTGACAAATAGAACAGTTAAAGATAGCATGACATATCTGACCTTTATTTCTTACTGCTTCTTTGCTAATGTAAACCTTTAGGCAATCAACTCAGGCTCTGCAATCAAGCCTGTATTTGTTTTATTCTGTTTTCTAAATATAATCCTTCTTTGTGGCAAGAAGTTTAGCCATAGGTTAAAGAGTTACAATAGTCGTGAAAAGTTGTTCTTTCAACTAAAGATTCATATACTTTTATTGCATCTCCTCATAGGTGTTTGAGAAAAGCATCTCAAAGGGAGCCCCCTTACAACCTATTCAACCCCTAAAGGTAATCAACATTATCCAGGATGAGTGCTGAGAGAATGCTGCAGCTGACATTTCAGAGATGTGGGTCTGTCTGTCTTATTTTACAGAACTTCATAGTACAAAAGAAAAAGAATGATAAGTAAAAAAGTAAAAGCATTGCTTCTCTTTTTCTTACCTTTCTACTGACTGTCCATACTTTACATATTCCAGCACACTCCCTAAAAAACGTTCAAATTAATAGTGAAAAAAATAAGAAGTTGAGCATCTTGTATCTTTTATTGGTACTGTTTGCCTTCAGCCTCCCTCAATTCCAGACTCCCTTAAGTTGGTTTCCTACTATTTATCTTCCTATTCCTTTGTGAAAAGTGTCTTCATATAATTCAAAGAGAAGAGGAGGAAAAAAAATTGTATAAAGAAGAAAAAAATTTAAATCTATCAAGACAAAAACTCTGTACTCTGCTTTCTTTCAGTTTTCAGATCAGAGGGTTCCTATTCAGCCCTTGGAAAGGAAAAAGTAGGGAAGGATGGCCAGATTTTCCACATACTGATTTAACTGCTAATTACAAGTACTAGATCATGTTTTGTGATATATTACATTCCTATGACAAAATTCTATATTAGTACTGTCTTATATTATATTAACTATAGTAGTAAAATAACAACACACACAAAGATGACTACAATAATTGTAAAAATAACTATAATAATAAAATTCTATCATGAATAGCTACATAAGAAAGTTATTTTCCCCAAGTATTGTGAGAAATCTTCCTAAGAATTATGTTGCCTTTTGAAATATATCTGTAAAAAGAGCTGTGTGATGGCATTTAAGGAAAAGGTCAAAGAAAATGGAGTTTTCTTTGTGATCTTTAAGTTACTGCTATGCTAAATTTATGTCTCTTCAGGAGAACTGATTACAGCTCCTTTAATAAAAGAAAAAGAAAATTCTCTTTCTGTCATAGAAAGAAGGTGGGCTCAGAGCACCAACTCTTTGGTTTACCCCTTGAGGACCAGCAGTTTTATAGAAAATGTAGTTAGAATTAGAAAAAACTACAATCCGATAAGTGAGATAACACATTCTGAGATAAAAACATGTGAGCATTTCTCCATTTGCAAAGGAATTATTCCTAGTATACAGCAAATTCCCTGACCTCTGGGGACACTTCTATTTGCTTTAATCTGGTTTGGTTCTTTGAAACAGTTTTGAAATGAATTTAAGCCATTCTGAACAAACCAGTAAAGGAGGAAATATTTTTCTCCATAGAAGCAGGATTTTTTTTTGCCATTTGTTTCATAAAGTTATTGTACTAGGTCCTTCTTTTCAGAATAATTTCATGGCTTTCTGTACCTCATCAGAACAAATAAGAAAGACGTACATTTGTTTTAATATGTTGAGATTAGGGTTCAGTGAAATAGAAAGAAAATAGGAAAAAGGAGTGGAATATGAAAATCCTGGACAATTACGTTTTAACTGTGAAATAAATTGAGCAGCAATGCAAGCAAAGTAAGGTACTCAGTAATAAGCTTCAAACCATTAATATTTTAAATCAAGGTTATATATTAAGAGAAAAAAAGAAAATGGAAATATGAATGTCTTGCTTTGAAAGACAGGTGTCTGCTAAGGAAGACAGGAACCTCCCTTGGAATGGAAAATGTCAATCTCTTCCCTCTGAATTCTTATAATTTTGAAATTAAGGGGGTCTCAGCAAAAGGATATGAGAATAGGAATAACAGTTCATTTCGGGTGTGTGTAATAAAGCAAACAAACAACAATGACTACAGCATTAACACAA
Organism: Cardinalis cardinalis; assembly: GCA_014549065.1. Lineage (NCBI taxonomy): Eukaryota > Metazoa > Chordata > Aves > Passeriformes > Cardinalidae > Cardinalis > Cardinalis cardinalis. Next base: position 153,338 of record JACDOX010000596.1, read on the forward strand.
ACAGAGCCCAGTCCCGGCCCGCTCGGCCGCGGCGCTTTCCCCCTGCTGCAGTTCCGGGCTCGGCCGGCAGGGGCGCTGCTGCTCCCGGGGGCGGGGCGGGGGCGGTGCCTCCCCCGCGCCTGCAGGGGGCGCTGTGGCGATGGCGGCTCGGCCGAGACGGGCAGGGGTGGCGAGAGGCCTTGCTCCGCAAACCTCATGGCACCGATCCCGGGGCCCAGCGAGACTCTCGGGATCACCTGGCTGGGCTGGCAGGATGTCTCGGCAGTCAGGAGGTGCAGAGAAAGCTCGGAGCAGTGCCGAAGAAGCTGCAGGGCTGGGGCAGCGGCAGCCCGGCTCGCAGCCGGGCAGGGAGAGCCGAGCTCGGGATCCCGGGYACKGAGCAGGCGGGGACAGGCCCCTCTTTGAGTGAGGTCGGTGTTAATGAGCTCCCAGTCCAGTGGCTGCTCTCACCAGCAGAGGCTCACACATGGCACGAGAAGCAGCTCTGGGCTGGGCTTCAGTGGAAGAAGTGACTTCCCTTCCCCAAGCAGCAGCTCCGACTGTCCTCCTCGGAAGCCAAGAGGGAGAGAAACAGAGAGAGGAGAGAGCCAGCAGCTGCCCCAGCCCGTCCTTTTCCTGCCCAATTCCCACAGTATCTCTGCCCCTCCGAGAGAAACTCCCCAACATCACTCAAGTGCAACCAGATGCCCTCCTTCCCCCTGAGCTTGGCCACTTCTTTTGTTTTTCTTAAGTATATAGCTGTTAGTGTTTCCTAGCAACCTATGGGGGAAAAAAATCCCCAAGTAAAAGGGAACAAAAGGAAAGAAAAGTAAGTCCCAACAATTGGAAAGTCTATTTTTAAAGTACGATGGAAGGTTAGACCCTTAGTTTGATTTTTCATTTTTTTAATAGTTTTGTAAGAAGTTATATTTAGTGCAACCAGCTGCCTTGTGCATATAGATTAGAAATGAATGAATTTCAAACCTATACTCTATGTTGATTTTGGTTTTTCCATTGTTTTAGGGTTTAAGGGGTGGTGATGGTGGTGTTCGTTTTCCCTTGTTTATTTGCCTTGTTTTCTGGGGTATTTTTTACCACTTAAATATTGAAATATAACACCAAGGCTCCAGGACATGTTGCTTTAAGAAAGCAATATCAACTTCTCTAAATTCCTGAATAGAAACAGGACCAGAGTGATCATACCTCTAATTCTGGTATACTCTTTTTTTGTCTGTGATTATATTATCACAGTAGTGATAATATAAGAATTTTGCACAGTGTCATAAAATCATTGAATGGCATGAGTTGAAAAGGACCTTAAAGATTATCTAGTTCTAAAATCTCTGCAATTGCCCCATACAGTCTGGCCTTGAACACTTCCAGAAATGGGGCCCTCACAGCTTCTCTGGGCAACAGGTTTCAGTGCCTCTCCACCCTCCCAACAATAAATTTCTTCCTAATGTAGTGTATGGTAGAGATAATTCATGCTATTTATGTATAAAATATTGTAAAATGCAAACTATGTCTTTGACCACCCCAGCCTGGAGCAGAGTCTTATTTTCATTCAATTAGTTCCCGGACAACGTTAGGATAATATCAAGTCTACCCTCCTGGGCTATGATCACTGACTTCCCTGGAATGTCTGGGCCGCTCAAGAGTGATCTGCACATCGAAGATTGCATCTACTACCAGCTGCCACCCTTTACATGTGAATACCGACTTCTCTGGAGTGCTCTGACATCATCTAGACACCTGGAACCGGACTTTTGTGTAACCCTGCGCATGTATGGCCCCGGTTCTGCATATGAAGGGACACAAAGGAACATTCAGTCATTTCTGCCCCAGGCAGAATAAACTGTATATAAGCTTACTGCGAGAAGCCGTCTCGGTGTGAACAGGGGGAGACTCTGACGTTCGGGGGTCAGATCCATTTGTTCACCCAGCGCCAAAACCCGGGCTCGACGCTGATCCTTGGCTGTGGTGGTTGTTTTTCAAAATTCTATTTTGCTGACGATCTAATAAATCATTGCTAAATTTTCTTATAAATTTGGCTTCCGATTTGATCATTTATAACACTAACATCTAATCTAAGCCTCTCTTCTAATAGTTTAAATTTGTTTCCACTGGTCTTATCACTATCTGCCCATGTAAAAAGCCACTCTCCATCGTTTTTATGGCCTCCCTTTAAATACTGACCGGCCACGGTGATGTGTCCTTGGACCTTTTCCAGGCAGAACTTTCAGCCTTTCAGCTTCAACTTTCTCAGCTTCTTTTCATAGGAGAGGTTCTCCATCCCTCTGGTCATCTTTATGGCCTTCCTCTGAATCCTTTTGTCTTCCTTAGCTTCCATGTCCTTCCTGTGCTAGGACCCCAGAGCTGGATGCAGGGTTCCAGGTGGGCTCTTAGCAGAGCAGAGCAGAGGGGCAGAATCCCCTCCCTCCCCTGCTGCCCACGCTGCTTTGCATGCATCCCAGGACACGTTTGGCTTTCTGGGCTGTGAGCACACAACGTTGGCTCATGTCCATCTTTTCATTCCTGAGAACCCTCCAGTCCTTTGCTCTAAGTGACTTTACCCCATCTTGCACTCCTATCTGGCATTGTTTCAACCCAGGATGAGCAACTTGCGCCTGGTATTGTTGTACTTATGAGGTTCTTGTTGACCGATTGTTCAAGGTTGTCCAGGTTCCCTTGATGCCAACCTTTCCTTTTCGTGTACTAACTGCACCACTCAGGTTCATGTCCTTTGCAAATTTGCGGAGAGTGACTCAATCTCACTATGTTATTCATAAGGATATTAAAGAGCATCATTTCAAGACACAGCCCATCATCACTACCTTCCGCTTTGTAATTCCTGTTCTTAAAATTTAACTGTGCTTCTGCTGTATTCACTTATGAATGAGCATTCACTTACGCTCCTTAAGCAGCTCTAATATGTAGGTTCTAGCTCAGGGAACAGGTAAAATTCACACAATTATAGAATGACAGAACAGGCCAAATTGGAAGAGATCTCAAAAGGTCATCTGATTGTGGCAAAGAAAGGATGGATAGCATTTTCTAGTACACTTTTGATTTGCATCTTGCAAACTTCCAGTAGAAGGGAATCCACCTTGGAAGGCTCTTTCAGTGAATAATTGTTCTTACTGTAAAAAATTTCTTTTTTATGATGAGTTGAAGCATCTCCTGGGACAAGCCATATCCCATCTCGTCTTCTCCACATGGTTCCTTGTGAGGAGGGAGCCTTTGATGTGTTTGTAGCTGCCTCTTATATACTGGATTATTATGCTGAGCTTCCACTGAGTCTGCTGAGCTCTAGGGAGATCAACCTCTTTCAGTCTTTCCTTATAGAATATATTTTATAGACTTTTCATTATCTTTATGGCCTCCCCTTGGACCCACAGTCCTGTCTATGTCTTCCCTGAATTATGAGGACCAGAACTGGAGACAGTGCTCCATATGCAGTCTGACAAGCACTGAGGGGAGCGGGATGAGCACATCTCTATTTCTGCTCATAATGTCCCTCTAGATGCAGTCCGGGATCTGACTAGCCTTTGTTGTTGCAGTGGCATGCTGCTGACTAATATTCAGCTGGCTGTTCATCAGGATGCCCGTGTCCCACTCAGGAATACTGCTTGCCAGCTACACAGCTCCTGTGAAGTGGTTACGATGGCGGGTGATGGAATGACGTCCCGGCAAGCTAGCCAGCACCGCTTGCAGTCGAGGGGGGCACTCTTCCAACTCCGCTGTCGGGTACAGCGCCTAAGGTCAGCACCCCACGTAGAAGTGGCAGTGCTGCCTTGATAGGAGACGTGACCACCGATTAGCTACACGCTGCAGGAAATAGGGGAGCGCTCTTTGGTCTGGGCAAGTCCGGCTTTATTTAGGATGGAGAGCGACAGAAACTGAAGAACGCCAAGAACCGAAGAGGAGGAGAACAGGGATACATTCAGTTATAAAGGGAATGGGCGGTAGGGGGTGGAAACAAGTAAAAACCCAATGGGAGTTGAGGAGGGAGTGGGGTACATGGGAGTGACATGAGGGAAGGGCCAATAAAAACGACTTAAGTGAGGGGCCCCAGCCTCTGAGCCAATCACCCCAAGCCCCTGGTGGAAGAATCTGGAAGGAAAGGTGGAGGCAAGGAGTGACTGGCAGAGAGCTGGGGAGGGATTAAGGGAAAGATACATTAGGTTTCTAGGGCAACCGGGGAGGGGAATAACTGGATACACCTGTCACCATGGGGACTGGGGTGACAGGCACTTAACTGTGAGGGGAGGGAGAACCAGGGCAGAACCATTACAACATGGGGGGAACAGAATAAACCAACACAGGCAGGGAGAGAACAAACAACTTAATGAACACAACCCAACACTCCTGCTTTGTATTGGGGTCTTTACCTTCTTTTTCCCAGCCTCAGTATTCTTCACTTGTCTTTGCTAAACTTCATACAGTTTTGTTAGCCCCCCCTTCCAACTTGTCCAAGTCTATCTGTAAGATAATTCATCCTTCAGGTATGTCTACCCCACTAGTCACTTTAGTGTCATCAGTAAACTCACTGAAGATGCTTTTATTTCCATCATCCAGATCATGTATGAATTTACCCCCCATCTCCTAGGCCACATATCTGACCTGTAATTTGACGGTTTGTCCAGTGGAGACTGTGGGGAAGTGGATAGAACACTTTGCTGGGGGGCAGATAAATTGCATCCAGTGCTTTTCCTGTGTCCATGTAGACATTATTTTGTTGTAGAAAGTGATCTACAATGCCTATGTGTAAATACATGCTGATGTTTCTCCATCAAGGCCTTTGGTTTTGTTTATAGTTGTTTTTAGAAGGATACATTTCATTACTTTAGAAGGGACTGCCATAAATCCAACAAGTCTCTAATTTCCTGAGTCCCCTTTTTTGTGCTTCTTGGACATTGTTGTGACATTTGTTCTCTGGTCATCAGGAAAGCAAGTTATCAACATTATTAATAACTTAGGACTTTCCTAGATTTCTGTAGTGTGTAAATCAGCCTCATTTGTATCTCAACATTTTTTCCAAGTTGTGAGGCTTGATGCGCAGTTGGGCAGGGGATGAAGGCTACTTAGACAGCCCAGCCCGCAGGCAAGTAAGTAAAGTGACTTCAATTCATTTTCTGTTTGACTGTAAGAGTATAAGATGAGTTAAATTAAAACTAAGATTTGACCGGTAGATCTTTCCAAACTACTAAGGCAGTGAGAAATCTGAATTCCAAAAAAAACCAAAAATTGGCCTGGATGAAAACACAGAGAGGAACTGAAAGAACTGGGATTAGGAGATTAGGAGTGAGGTGTGGAAAGAACATAATTTGCTTCTCATTGAAGACAAGGAAGGAAGGACACTTGGAAGAATGCTGCATTTAGTAAAACTGAAAAAAATTAACATTTAGGAGTGGAATAAGATGGTGTCATCTGAAAAAATGTTGCCAGATGAATACATTGCCAAATGCCAAATGCTCAGTGCAAGTGACTTAGGTGAACATATATGAGTAGGAGTGATAGCAGGTCCAATAAATGAACATGTTTTTTGGAATTTACTGTTTCTTTCCATGGTGAAATAACCAAAGGAGTGCCCAGAACTAACAGGGAAATCATATATCTAACACAATTATTTTGAATAGAAACAGTAGTAGATTGATCTTGAAGAATTTCATAGCTGAATTATATTGACATTGATTTTTCTGCTTATGGTTGCGAACAAGGAGTTACACTTGATTGCCATATGTTAAAGAAGATTGGAGTAGCATTAATCTGACCTGTGACGTATTTTAGAGGCTAATTTTTGTCTTGACTTTATTGAAGTCAGATGTGCTTCTTCCTGGTAGAAACTAATAACAGTGGGAAAACATCAATACTGACTGTTGCCCTTCCGGGCCTTATAGTGTTACCAAGACATCCAGTTGAATGCAGTTAGATGGAGTCCCTTTGGATCACCTCAGAAGAAAATACTAAGAGCTTGCCCTCACCTTGCCAGTGACAATTTTCCCAGTTTATCTATCATAAATTATTCAATTTTGACAAGATGTGTATACCACCTCTGCAAAATTTATCAATGCATTTGAATTAGCTATGGCTTAAACCTTCTTAAAAAAATCCTTATACCATCTGTCTGTCTCATAAAAGGCAAGCTGACAGACAAATACTGTCTGCAACCTGGTAAAAGACCTGCACATTTGCTGATATTGAAAAAATGAACTTTATCCAATGATCTTCAATGTTACACCCGCATTGACTTAATGTGTTTCAACTCGGCTTGTGTCAGAATACTTGAAACAAAAATCCATTGTTAAGTCTGCAAAAATAGAAATATTGTTAGTGTTTTATTCTGGTGACTGCATAGTATAAAACATCTGATTCTTAGTACAGATCCTGTTTGCTGTCACTGGCCACTGGGCAAATGTAGATAAATCTCTAATCTCTCCATTGTCAGTTTCATCTGAGCCATACAATACTGTGATGGTACTTGTCTCTTTTTCAAACATGAAGAACTTTATTCAGAAACACATAATGTAAAAGTTAAATATGTACCACATGCACAAAACCCCCTACAGTAACCCTGTCTAATAACAACCTCTCATAATTCCCTCTTCTCCCTATTTTGAGGTCTTTCATTTTACTGTTACCTGCATAGTGATCTAAATTCTCTGCAGCAGCATGCGTCATGCTCCTCTCTGTTAAACTGGACATTTTGCAAGTCATTAAAAATACCAAAAGCAACATGTCCATTTCTCCTACCTTCAAGTTCTGTGAATTCTGTTCCAGAATTATTAGCCATGGTATGGTGATTAAATTACTTAAACCAAGGAATCCTGAGCCTTGAGTGACAACATAATTATTCCACAAGAACAGCAAATTATTGTATAAGAAAATATAAAGACACAGCCTGAATGGCTCCTCTCCACATTAATGTTAATAAAAAATTCAATTAGCATACACAAAAACATTAGACAAACCCCTATACATTGTTATAGATTGTTTTAGGATGAGCATATATTGGCTGCTGTGCTTCAGAGTATCTGTTTCTCATGAAAAAAAAGATAGTGTTTATTAATTGATGTCTGCTGAAAGATGATCCAGTTATGGAAAAAAGATAACCAGTTCTGTTCTGGTGCAAGTGCAAGTACACAATGCTATATGAATGAAAGAGGTGTTGAGCATACAAGAGAATGAACTGGGAATTCTGTGTTTGCTATTACCTTGATGGTAAACTTGCATCTTCCTGATTTCTCTTTGAATAACAATGGTGCAAGAGAGTAAGGAAAGGAAAAACAACAAGGTAAAAGCGTATCAAATTTCATTGATCGAGCTTTTAAATATTAATGGCTCAATTTTTTTCTGCATCCTTATGTTTCTGTAGCAATTTTAGCAGTTGTAGTAGTAGTGTTGTTCTCTCTCACAGTGTTTCCCAAAGCTTGGGAAAGCCAAAAGGCATAGAAATTATAAACTGGACTTGTGGATACATTTCTACTCCTAAAGACAGAGAGAGACACCTTGGGTGGGCTTTCCAAACTTGTAACGATGGTTTGTGACAGCTGTGTAATGGAGTGTGATAAAAGTTCTTACAATTATAACATGCAGCTGCCTTGCTGGACATGATAGAAATTATTCCAAGGTTTAAAAATTAATTGATTGGAATATATGGGGGAAAAATGATGAAATTAATGGAAGTTATTTTGAAACTGAAAAACAAGCAAGGCTCAAAACCCCCCCTATGAGTAGTTTGTATTCCCAAGAGATACGGACTGGACAGAGCTCACTCCTGTATCAGACAATGTTGTTTGGTAGGAGGTGAAGATCAGCTCTGCTGCTGCTGTGATGCACCTGTGACTGCAAATCTGCTGTGAAGTTGAAAACAAAGCCCTGAGTGGCACAGGTATTTTATTAACACACAAAGGTGACTGCACAGTCTTAGGCCACAGCTCACGGGCAGTCAGGACTCGCAGATGTCTGGATGTCTACCTCTGGTTGAGAATTCAGGTTGATTTTTTAGTCTGTTTCACTGTTAGAAACTTGGATGTCATCCCAATTGAGTCCCTCTCTTAAATGAAAGATTTGTTTAAATTCATCTTGAGAGATATTTTACTAATGTTTGTGAGGACATGATTCTGTGAACATATGTCTTCATTGTAGAGTTGTTTTCCTTCACAAACCTTATTTGTACAGAAATACATGATACTTGAGGGTGGGGGAAAGCTAACCACTGTTAATAAAAAGACTCCAAAACAGATATTGTTCACAATGTACCAAAATCATATCAGTCTTTTCATGAGTTCTGGAGAATGCGATTAAAGTAGAGAAAATAACGCTCTTGAAGATAGAGTAACAGATGGAATCTACAGCTTCTTATACACCAGGCATTCAACTGAGCTCCAATCTACCAGACAATCACTAAAATGAAAATTTTAAAAAATAATGGCAAAATAGTGTAAAAAAGAGATACAATAAAAGCATTTGGATTAAATAGCAAACATTTTGAAAGATAAAGATGACAGTGATCCCAGCATCCAGAGTATAATAAACCAGCTAGGGACTCTGGCTGTAGTAACAGAAGGACTGATGGGGAAATGGTTCAGAAGCTGAAAAAGAATGCTTGCAGCAAAACTCTGGCAAATTAAATAATGGGAAATCAGAGGTCTGAGAGAGAAAAGGTGTCAAGTTAAAATAACTTTCTTTTAACACTTGGTAATCATTATTTTGTATGTGTAGGCTCTGATATGGCATTAAGAAATGTTACTTTTGTTATTAATGTCACTGACTGTCCTATTAAGACAAACTTCATAGGACAGCTCAGAAATTCTCCATCTATGGTTCTACAGTACTGGGGAATCTGACATCTGGACATGGGCCAAAGTGCAAACTTATTACTTCAAAGATAATTTAAAATCCATATACTGTCCCACCGTATTAATTGGTGAAAAAGAAAAAACTACAGTTATTGAGGAACACTTAATACATTTCCCATAAATGTTTGAAAAATTGACAAAATATGCATCACATAAGGTGTGTTGTATTTGAAACTGCAATCAAATTCATGTGGAATGAGGAAAGAAGTATCTGACTTCCAATATGTATTTGCAGGCCGCACAACTGACTGAATATATATACTCATGATGCAAAATGTAAATGGTAATATTTTCAGACTGGATTTAGAGCATCCCTGAAAGTGGTAATCGAAATAGTGATGTTCACGAAATGGTTGTCTTTAATGAATACACTATGAGATGATGCCTGTGGAAACATGTGAAATACCTCTATTGGAGTTGTTTAATTTCTTTTTTTCCTCTGCTTTGAAAGTATTTCATTATTCTTGCTTTTAGCATTTTGCTTTTCAAAATGCTGCTGCAACAAGTTTTTTTAGGTATCTGCTAAGGGTGTTTTCTGCATCAAGGTCCTTTTCAGATATGTGGATAGCAAAAATACTGTGATACATACTTCATTGCCATGAAGCTAGTCACGGCAAAGCAAGCCTTTTGCACAGCATGAAGGGTTGATAGGTATTATGGAAGAAATCAGCAAAGAGTGGTGGTGACCAAATATGAGTTTTTACAAAACTTGATACTATGCCTGAATAATTTTCATCTACTGTTTAAAAGATAATATAAATATGCAGAAGGAAAAAAATGGTATGGCAGAAAGGTTTTTCAGAATTATAAAGAAAGTTCTAGTTTTCAAGGAGAAGGTTAAGTCTGGCTAATAAACAGTTAGTGAAAAAAATGTTTACATATGTGCAAAATTTCTTTTGTTTGAGTGTGCAGTATGCAATATCTCTAGAAGCAGAGAGTGTATACAGAAAATGGTGAGTCTGAAAATAGTCCAAGGGTCTACTTCATATGCAGCACAGCAGGTTCTCCAGATGAGCTGCTGTGACAAAAAGTGCCACAAGCAGAACGCTAGAGTTTAGGAACAGACCTTGCTTCCAAGCAAGGCATTATATGTAATGAAATTTTGTTTAGGTAGCTGCATGTTAACAGAAACTGAAAAAGAGGAGGGATGCAAAAGCCTTGAAAGCTCTCACTATGCTGAAACACTTCTATATATCCATTTGTATTAAAATGACACTTGTTGGTAAGTATTAGAAAAAGAATAACAGTCCTCATGAAAGAGTATATAGGTCTTGTAAGGACCCTTGATCAACCAGAAAAGCAATACTTCATAGGTAACCCTTTCAAATTAGACTTGAAGAATAACTTTTTGAAAGTAATGATAATTAACCTTTGAAACAAAATATCAAAAGAAATATTGAACTCCATTTCTTGCAATTCAGGTCAAACTGAATCTCTTACAGAATTATGCTTTGGAAAAAATATGATGGAGTCAGTAGAGGGGTAACTGAGGAAAATTGAAAGTCTCTGAAACATTGGGTGGGAAATTGGATGAACTGTAAGTCTTTCTTGATCTTCAGCTCAGTAAATTTCTTATAACACACATCTTGTTTGTGAGAGCCCAAAGGAGATTGCTTTATCTTGTTAGCATATTGTAACAGACAAATAGAGATGTTATATCACATTTTAGGAGTTCAGTTCTTCAAGGACTCATTTTCTCCCAGTTTGGCAATGTTTTTCCTTGTTTCATTGATTTTAACAAGCTGAAAATGTCACAGGCATTTTCTGCAAATATCACCAAATGTTTTTCTGTGCCACTGTTTCCATAATAATTTAGATTGGATAGTCTCCATCCTTCTAAATGGAGGGTAGGGGGAGGGAAGGGGAAGGAAGAGCAGTAAGGGAGAGAGAGAGAGAGAAGCAGAATTTTTTTTTGCAATTTTCTGAAGGAGAAATATTTTTTCCTTGCTGATGTGCATCTCTGTGAACAGTCGGCAGATATAAAGGATATTTCACATGCAATTGTACAGTTTGATTCATATAATTCTTATTTCTATGTGAAAGGTTTTGTGTCACTATGAAATGTTATTTATTGATTATACTGATTTCACTGACAGTGAATCCAGACCTATTTCATATTTTAAGATAAGAATAAGCCTTATGTGAAATCATATTCTTAGCTTTTCTATTTTGATAGTTTCTTTTGAGTCCCTTAGTAGGGAGTTTGGTTTTAACATCTAATTAATTTACATCATTCCTTTAATACCAGAAAGAAAGAATAGGCGATGCACCAAGGGAGAAGCTAATGAGCAAGCAATGAAATGGACTGAAGACATTAAATTACTGTCACCTATGTTTTTAATACATTTGAACCCATTGTTCAAAGTAAGCATTTTTGTTACTAAACATATATGTATTTATCAATCAGAGAATCAGAAATTACAAACACCATATATGGTGATCATGCTTACATATCATTGATGATAATCACACAAAACTGTCCTTAGCACTGATCTCTTAAATCAGCTATTTACATGCAAATCCTTGAAAAAACTCAAACGTGAACTCAAGCATATAAGCAGCAATGGCCACAGGAGTCCTTCCTGTGCTGGCTGAACTTGCTCTTGCTGTTCTTTCACTCTGCAGCTTCTCTCATGGTTATTGCCCCTATGCATCTGGGCATAAAGGATTACATCTTACATTCCCCCTCCCCATTTTTTCATCTTCTCCTCCATAGAATACTGTTTCTAATCCTCTTTGTCCTTTTCTTTTTGGATTTGGAGTACTGAAGGTTTGCCTAAATCTTCGCTGGAATGCACTCCTAACAAAACTCACTTGATGAAAAATTGCAAGGGCAATTTGTTAAAAACAAGAGACTTGATCTCACACTTATTTTTTAATTCTAACTGGGCCCCATTCATACTTCTAGAGGTGTATCGATTTTGTAAAATTATCTTCCTCAGAATTATTTATAAGATGTCTTCAGACTGAGACTTATTCAAGTCATTGCATGAGTCTTGCAACACAATGTAAAAAAATCTTATGTAATTGATCATTAATAGACTTTTAAGATGACAGAATTGTATGGGATAAGTATGACCAGAGGGAAAAGATGATGCAACTTTGATAATTATCCAAATGAAAATTAGTGTTTCGCTTACACAAGATTTCTTTGAGATGCTTGCTGAATTGAACTTAAAATCTTAAGATGAATATGCATTTCATTATTTTTTTATATAGTAGCTCTCTTCAAAGCATCAGAAACTGGTTTGCAAAGACACATAGAGCAGAGACAGAACATTGGGCAATATCACTCTCATCTGTTACAAATGAAATAAAAAAAACCAAAATAGCAGTGATACAAGAACACAACAGCAATGATACAAGAAGGGGTTTGCAGGGATATTATAGCTTTTCCATAAGTAAGAGGATTAGTAACTTGGACAAGAGGATAAGTACTTGGACATCAAGCATTCACTGGGATGGCAACACCTACAGCAGATGCTGACCATAAGAATTTAGGCCAAAATTGACAAATTCATTAAGAACACATTTTCTTTCAAACTCTTTCACAGCAAGCAGCAACAATCTTTAAAGGAACTCTGGAGCAACAGATGAAAGTTCTCAAAATCTCCATAACCGTGCAATGTGATTCTTCGGGGGCAAAAGGGATGAATATGCAGGATTATCTGGTTAAAATGGAAATGGGGTATGGGACTGGAATATAATCTGCTACACTAATTTTCTGCATCACTACTGCAGATGAAAATGTGTAGAGAAAATTACAGGAAAAATAATAGGGGAGGCTAGTCTGTGGATACCTTAGCTAGAATACCTGTATGGTTCAGCAGCCAAAAACAAAAAAAGAAAAATAAGAACTGTTATATGAAATTTAAATGGCACTCATAAAGATTTCTTTTAGGTAATCAGAAACAACATGATTTTGGGCCATTCACATGGCAACACAAATGTGGCCTGTGAAACTTGAAAACTGTAAGTACCTTTCTCACCATTGTCAATACAATCACTTGCTTTGAAAGCAAAGTGCTATACTAGTGCAAATAGCAATATGTACACTGCAATAGCATAGTAAAATACCATGTAAAGACACCATGTGTCTAGTTTTGAGACCAGTTTTACCACTGAGAGTAAATAACTTGTACAGTTGTACTGAAACAGTGATAAGAAACAGCTCAATAGCAAACTTTACAAGAGAAAGAAGAGCAAAATAAGCACAAGTAACTGCAAATATGGAGGAAATGCATAGGAAGGAAGAAGCAAAACTAAGATAAGCAGGTCAAGAAAAAACCAGATAGATCCCCTGGTGCAGGCTGGAGTTTTGGCCTTTTCTTCCGTTTCTAGCTGCCTGGAGGAAAAGATTGACCCCCATCTGTCTGCAGCTTTCTTTCAGGGAATTATAGGGAATGGTAGGGTCTCCCCTGAGCTTCCTTTTCTCTAGCCAAAACTAGTGCTCCCTCAGCTGTTCTTCGTAGGAACCCCTAGATCCTTCACCAGCTCTGGACTTGCGCCAGCACCTCAATGTGTTTTTGTCAGAACTGGATGCAGAACTTGAGGTATGGCCTCAACAGTGTCAAGTACAAAAGGAAAAGCACTGCCCTGATGACCACACTATTGCTGATTCAGGCCGGGATGCCATTGGCCTGCTGGGCACACTCCTGGCTCATATTCAGCCACCATTGACCAGACAGCTCCCCTGGGTCCTTTTCTGCTTGGTAGCGTCCAAAACAGTCCGCCCCCAGCCTGCAGCTCTGCATGGGGTTGTTGTGACCCAAGTGTAGAACCCAGCACTTGGCTTTGTTGAACTTTAGCCAATTTCTAGAACCTTTTGAAGTGCTTTCCAATCCTCCAGCAGATTCACATTGCCATAAAACGTGGTGTCATCCATGAACCTAGAGATGGTACTCTCAATCCCCTCATCCAGATCATCAATAAAGATATTAAACACAACTTGTCCCAGTGCTGATCCCTGGGAGACACCCCGGTGAGTGGACCCCACCTGGTTGCAGCCCATTCACCTCCACTCTCTGGGCCTGGCTGTACAGCCAATTTGTAACCCAGGTAAGAGTGCTCCTGACAGCTGTCTTGGACACTCCTAAGACAGCTTTTGCAGGAAAATGCTGTGGGATGTGGTTTCAAAGGTTTTGCTGAGCTCCAGGTAGACAACACCCAAGGCCTTGCCTTCAGCCACTAGGTGAGCCACCTGCCCATAAAAAGAGATGAAGGTCAGTCAGGAGCTGTCTTTCCTAATCCCAAGCTAACTCCTTGGTTGTCCTGTGTGTGCCCCATGATAGCACTCAAGGTGATCTGTTTCATGACCTTGTCAGGCACCAAGGTCAGGCTGACAGGCCTGTAGTTCCCCCAGATCTTCCTTACGAAGTAGTTGCACATCACATTGGCCAACTTGCATGCGTCTGGGACCCAGCTAGCCAGCAATGAGCCTGATCTCTGTGACTGCGACCACCAGGGACACAGACATCAGCCCTGACCACGTGGACTAGCTCCATGGAACTGCATGTAAACAGCTGATTTAAGAGAACAGTGCTAAGGACAGTTTTGTGTGATTATGATCAATGATATGTCAGCATGGTCACCATGTATGGTGTTTGTAATTTCTGATTCTCTGTTTGATAAATACATGTATATTTTGTAACAAAAATGCTTACTATGAAATCAGAACAATGGATACAACATAAATTGAGAAATGAGCATAATCAGCCCATGAGAAAGTTATAGTTAAAAGGCATCAGATGCTTGTAGAAGAGAGGCCAAATGATTGCCATTTTCAGTCACAGAACATGGAGCCAGAACTACAGATGAACCTGCATGACTCTCACAGGCAGCATTTGCTACATATTCACAGCTTTTGATTTCTATGCCAGCCATAGAAATACACATTTTATCATGTCTATATGTCCTGCTTGAATATAACTTGTCTTCCAAGTACAAAACAGAGAGTATACTGAGGGGTCTTTAGATGAATATTAACCTAAAAAACTTTCTCTGAATAAATTTTTAGATTAATATAGGCATAAGTTAATATTATCTGCTTACCTTTTATAAGAAGCCTTTTATACCAGGTGAGGATGTTGAAATGACATAAATGGTCATTTATGGTATAAATGGTATAAATGAGAGCTGAAACATTCGCATTCAGAAAGAAAGTCCTGAAAAACCCTGTGACACTAGGCATGGGCTAGAGTGACAAACTGGCAAATAAAAGTCCAAGAACACTGTCTACTTCAGAACTTCAAGCAAATAAATAAATTCTAACTCTCGTAAGCCTTCATTTCTTTTATTTCCCTTTAAGTAAAGTTGAATTTATACAGCTTGTCTTCCCTATTGGGATTATTTTACCTGTCCTGTATTTGAGTAAAATAACTCACAAAATTTTGGAATCCCTGAAGCATTTGTGTTGTGTTTTACTTTGATATCTTTCAGTGTTTTTCTCCAATTGTACATGAATTCTCACCTGTTTCAGTTTTGACTATCATGGGTAAGACATTTCTTTAAGACAAGTACTGGAAAATTGCAAATTCTGAGTACATAAATCAAGCTTTCTGGTAAAAATATCATGGTACTCCCCCAATTATAAAAAGTGTTCTGAAACTTTTGGTTGTAAAATGAAGAAAATAAAAAAAGGTTAGAAACTGAGTATAGGCTTGAAGATATCACATATAAATAAAAATTACAGAATGACAGAATCTGTTGGAAGGCACCTTCAAGATCATTGAGTTCAAACCAATGCCACATTAGACTTCAGACCCCCACAACTGATTTTTGAAATCTCTCTAAATGTTTCTGATAACATAAATCTTTCTCTTTGTAAAATTTTAGATTGAGTGAAAATCATTCTTCTGCAGAGGTATTTGCCAGATGATTTCAATATGCTTGTCTAAATGGCTTAGTAACATAAGGTATTTGATTTCAGCCAGACCACACAGCTAGCAGAATGCGGGCACCCATCCCCTTGACCTTCGGGTTATGGACAGAGAAACTCCCAGGGATCCCAGAGAGCACCACAGTTCTTCTGGGTCTCCCACTGAAAGTGAAGGCAGAGTGTTAACCTAAAAGAGAAGGAGTACTCTACTGGGATGATGCAAATTAACATTTTTTTCATGTAATATTATGTCAGTTCAGGTCCCAACACACGCCAATCTCCAGACTCTGAGGGTTTGCCATCAACCTCCTGCATGGTCCATCTGCCCCAGATTCAGAGAAAAGATATGTTAAAGAATGAGGTGGACAACAGGTTCAGTAATTTGACTCTAATCCCCTTTTAAACATAAGTTTAACTTGTGACGTTCAGTCAAGCAAAGAGAAATGATGACTTACCTGGTGGAAAGAAACAGACATATTTAGCTGTGGTGCAGTACAGAAAACATCCACATTTTTAGGCACTACAATTGGAAAGAACACCAGGAATCTCCATCAAATTAATTTATTTGAGCATGAGAAGACTCTAAGTGAACAGAGTCTACTATTGCCTTGTAGTAACTTTTGAAAGCTAGTAGTAGTTGAAAGCCTTGTAGCAGTTTTTGTTCATGTTTGAATATTCCACCCTGTGCAGTTTTGGAATATTTCATTATAAGCTCTTGCTAAAACCTAAGTGACAGACATTTAGCTGATGTAAATCCACAGGGCTTTATTAGCTGGGATTGAACTATATCTATTTACATCACTAGGCATCTGGATCAAAGGAAAAAATGCATGTAAAGGGACTAACTAAAATTTGTCTGAAACTCCAAAGTTAAATCAACCTTGCAAAACATTGGTGAGAGCAGCAACAACAACGACAACAACAAAAAAGAGCAGCTCAAACCATCTGGTACACAGAAAGTAAGACATTATATAGAGAGACTTTCTAAAACAAGTAAAATCACTTACTAATTATTGATTTATTATTTAAAGTAAAAATTCTTACTTTTAGCCTATCTTTTTTATAAAAGACTTCTATAGCTGAAACCAAAACTGTTGGTTTCCTTTGGGTAGACTGATTAGCTTTTAGGATATAAACCAGCCTAGCAGACAAGCATTTATGTCTGCTTTGTATTGACAAAGTGCCGTCAACCCATGGCTCTGGTTGAACTGATCATGTATCTCCTGACATTTTATGGCAAGAATATATACACAGCCACCTGCAGCTGTGCAGAGAATACCATCCTGAAGATGTGAGAATGGATGACCAAGAAAATTTTGGACTATAGCTCATAGTTTATGGACACTGTCATCACCAGTTGTGACCTGTTCATCTAGCACTAAATATAAGTGAAGGGAACATAATTCTTGTGACTTCTGTAATATAAAAGCAATTCATCCTTATGATGTCAATCATAGCCTCATGCTTCGCATATTTCAGTTGGGAAATGTAATGTTAAAGTTTTCAAATTGGTGCTGAATCTTCCCATTGAATTTTTATTCAATAATTCTTGAACTGGTTCTACATAAGATGCAGACTTAAAAGAAGATAATAAATAAAATATTCTGATTTGATTGTATTACATTTCAAGAGATTTTGTTGCTAGGGATTATACACTTTAAAAAATGTTTTGCTTCCTGTATCCACATAAATATAAATATAAATATAAATATAAATATAAATATAAATATAAATATAAATATAAATATAAATATAAATATAAATATAAATATAAATATAAA
>JACDOX010000597.1:5053-33265 GCA_014549065.1 Cardinalis cardinalis
GAGCGGCGCTCCTCCCTCGGCCTCCTCTGCTCTCCCATGGCAGCCCTGCCCCAGTGCTGCCCCTTGCCCAGCCCCAGCTCCTGACCCTCTGTCTCTCTCTTTCSCCAGGCTACAACRAGCAGCCASTGCTGACCAGTGAGTACCATGCAGGACTGGGATGGTGTCAGAAGGCAGGAAATGCATCAGTGGGGCTTCCCTGAAGCAGAGGAAGCTGAGGGCTTGGGCTTAGGGTCTTGGATAGAGGCAGGAATCTGYGAGTCTTTCCCATGGAGTGCAGGCAGTTTGACCTCTATGGTTTTCCCACAATAGCCTTGACATCCTGGGTTTTGCCTCTTTTCCCTCCCCATTTGTGATTTTTCCAGCTCCCGCCAATYCAACCACAGCTGCTGTCCTTGAGCATTTCACCGTCAACTTCACCATCACCAACCTGCCCTACACTTCTGACCTGGAGAATCCTGACTCGGCCAGGTTCAGAGCTTCTCGGAGGGTTATGAGCATGCTGGTAGGTCGACCAGCACTGAGCCATATCCTTGCCCTCATTGGCCTCATCAGCTTGGCATGAGTGCAGAGAGATGTTCATGGCTTAACTGGGAAACTTCTTCCTTGGCAGCTGGACCGCCTGCTGAAGGACAGCAGCATTGGYCCTGTTTTCCAAGGATGTGACACAACAGATTTTAGGTATGTGTTGCACCCCAGTGGCTCTTTGCAAGGCTCTCCCTCAGATCATGGGCCTGGTCACAATCTTGTTCTTCTCTTTGACGGATGCAGGACTTTGTCCCTTAGGCCCCCCTTACTCCTGTGTTTCTCCCTGATGCCCTTCTCTCTTAGAACACCCTCCCACTGGCATAACTCTCCWCTTGGGGTAGTGAAGGTTAAGATTACTTGGTAACCCCTCAAATTACGYCAAATTCCTTCCAGGCTCCCTCCTTCGTGAAGAGACCCTGGGCTTTCTTGGGACTGTGAGTGAGCAGAGCAGTATTCAGGCCTCAAATATCAACATTTGGGGAAGACAGGGATTAATTTCCCACTTARAAATGGGCACAGCAGRACCAGGGCCAAGCGCTGAGGAGAAAACGTGCAGAGAAAGGTGCTCATGGAGGCCCCTGTGTTTTGCAGGCCRGGCAGTGACAGGGACCAGACCCGGGTGGACGCCGTGTGCACCTACAGCAARGAGCCCTGGGCTGCGCCTTTGGACAGGGTGGGGCTGTACCACCAAGTGAGCAACAAGACCAGAGGCATCACCCAGCTGGGCCCCTACAGCCTGGACAAGGACAGCCTCTACGTCAATGGTGACAAATCTTTTGGATTTCTTTAATTTTCATATAGTTAATTTTCTATACTTAAATGATTTCGTATATTTTCCTATTCATTCACTAAGTCATTCTTTTTATGTCTAGTATTTTTTGTTCTTTCACTCAGTTGTATCTCATTCTTTTTGCTGGGTTTACAGTTTTTTCTCATATGCTCTATATACKTTTATAATTTTACCTCCTTCTATGTGTTTTTTTAATATAGTAAAATTAACCTTTTTCAAGTATACTTTCTCTGTTACACCAATTTTAAGTATTCTCTTTATGAACATCTTGTAAAATATAAGGATTGACCTCTCAAGGTGAAGGAACAGCACTACAACTTATCACCACTTGACAAAATTATGCAYAATTTTTCCATGTAGAAGTTAAATGATTCCTTGGCCATGACAGTGCGGTTGGAACTTGACGATCTCTAAGTTCTCTTCCACTCCAAACCATTCTGTGATTCTAAACTGGATTTCTGGAATCGGTAAATTCCCTTTAAATATCCCTCATAAAGGGAGAATTCTGTGYACTGCTAAGAAAAGCAGCGCCTTGCCAACAAGGTAATTTGTATTTCTGCCTGGACAGTCACCAAATCAACCTTTCCTAGGAAATGTTTACACATGAGCTCTCAGACATGTTCTGTATTCTAGTGTTTTCCAAACCTTCCCAGCTGTAAGGCACTTCCTCAATTCCTGTCCCTTTTCTTCCCCCCATAGGTCATCATGAAGTGCAGCCTGAACTATGTAAGTACTATTAAAGAGAAATTGAGGGGCAGGAAGATTTTGCTAAATAGCAACAGCCAAAACAGCAAGTTTGGTCAATCAAGCAAGAGCACTGCTGGTCTATAAAACAGTGTTRAAGAGAATTTGTGAGCCTATTAGTAAACCACAGCTTATATAGCCTTGAAGCCACCTAGAATATCTGGGAATTCTACCTAGAGTGTTTCCTCTTGGGATGTTGAACATAAATTGTATTTTCAAGCAATAACTYTCCCTTCTCATGACAGCTGCTAATCAAAGCACCCAGCCTCTGGCACCAGCAGTAAAGAACTTCACCCTGAACTTCACAATAACCAACCTCCAGTTCACTGCARACATGCAGAAACCCAGTTCCAGGAGATTCAAGTCAACAGAAAAAGTCATGTACCACTATGTAAGTCTTGCAAACAATGCCCTGCTGGGGCACAGTTCTCTCAGTATCTCTCATCTCTTACCTTCACTGGGACATTTTGCTTACTTCCATGTTGTTATTCCATTTCCAGATTGATTCTTTACTCCAAAGGAGCAGCATTGGCCCAGCTTACATTGGCTGCAAAGTAATGGCATTCAGGTAAGAGCATGTCTTGGAAAAGTCCCTATTCCCTGCTTCTTAAAATTCCCATTTCTCAGCATCTGACTCATCTCTGGGTATTTTCTTACGTGGTAGCAATGTCTGAGTGGTTTTCTGATCCCTCTCTTTGTATACTAGAAGTTAAGATAGATTTCTCAAAAATAACTAAACCAATGGCTCATTTCCTAGGTCCACGAAGAACAGGGATGACACAGGAGTAGATGCCATGTGCAGCTGTAGGGATGAGCCTTCAGATCCCAAATTCAACAGCACAACTGTTTACCATGAGCTGAGCAAAATGACCAATGGCATCACCAAGCTGGGACACTACAGCCTCAACAGCCAGAGTCTCTATGTCAATGGTAACGAGACCTTCTCAAGGCATTTTTCCTAATGAAATTTGAATTCCCTGTTCCTGGAGGTGTTTAAGGCCCTGTGGGATGGAGCTCTGAACATCCTGGTCTAGTTTAAGTTGTTCCTGTCCAGGGCAGAGAGGTGCAACTGGATGGTCTTTAAGGTCCTTTCTGTCTCAAACCATTCTTGGGTTCTGTGTYGGAATTATGGAATCATTATGGTTGGAGAAGACCTCTGAGATCACGTCCAACTTTCAATGTTGACACAGACTAATTTGAAATAAGAATGAAGAAGATTTAATTTACCTCTCAAAACAGAGAATAAAATTTAAAGGGCAAAACCCTGTCAGTCACCAAGTTAAAAGTCTTGAATTCAGCAACCACAATCTTGTAATAAAATCCCCTGTATTTAGTCCTGCTGAGACTTTCTTGGAATATTTTCCTAATAATTTTCCATTTGTTTTACAGGTTACAATGAACCTCCTTACAGTCCATCCTGTAAGTATATTTAAAACCAAACACAGGTTAAGGCTGCTTAAAGGATTWAATTGATTTTCTTTCCTGCTGATTTGGCAATGTTTGTAACATTCCAAAATGTCTGAAGGGTGGGATCATGTTCACATGGGTTTTTTCTCTAAGAAACCCAATAACAGCAATGTCTTATGAAGATCCTGTTCTTATTTTATCATTGTCATTCCTGTTGTCTCTTGCAGCAGTAAAAACAACCACCACACAAAGCCCAGGAGCAGTCACAGAGCACTTCACCCTGAACTTCACCCTGAACTTCACCATAACCAACCTCATGTTCACCACAGACCTGCAGACACCAAATTCCCGCAAATTCCGGTCCGCTGAGAAAATCATGAAACACTACGTAAGCCAAAATTCTGTCGTTTTTCACTGAAATCACCCAGGATTTTGGGGTTCCTGTATTCACAAAGACTTTTCCTTGCCAGACTGACTCCCTGCTTCAGAAGAGCAGCATTGGCCCCCATTTCACTGGCTGCAAAGTGACGGGATTCAGGTGAGCAATAACCACAGAGATTCACTTGGAACTGCAGCAAATTAATTTCCTCATATTTGACTGACACTTCAATAACTGTTCTCCTTTTTCAAGTAGTTGCTTTCATTATAATAAAGCTTCTATGCCACTTTGTATGGTCTTTCTCTTACAAAGCCTTTTTCTTTGTGAGGCCATATCTTGGTGATTTCTGCAGCTTCTCTGAGAACTGTGGGCAGATTTATTTGGAGGATTTTTTAATTACATCAAAACAAACAAACAAACAAATAAACAAACACACCCAAAATATTTTAATAGCTAACAGAAGCTCCATGATATTAAATTCCTCAGGTCTGGGAAGAACAGGGATAGCACAGGAGTGGACACCATCTGCAGCTATGGAAAGGGCTCCCAGGTGCCCAAGTTTAACCCAGCTGAGGTTTACCAAGAGCTGAAGAGAATGACAAGTGGCATCACCAAGTTGGGAATCTACAGCCTGGACAACAAGAGCCTCTATGTCAATGGTGAGTGTTTGATTTTCCCACTCCTCTAGGCACTGGAGCAGTTTGGGACCACCTTAGCTCTCAGGGATCACCTCCATGTTAAAAAAGTCACCTTAAGGAGAAGGTCGAGAGTTGTCTGCATAATTTCTTTGTGTGAGATTTGAAATCTTTCCATGTTGACATTTTTGAAGACTTTAATTTTTCTATTACATTGAAGAGTGAACTTAATTTTAGTCTTGACCTCAATCATTCACCTGCCTGTGAACATTTCACCTGATTCCTGTCCTACAGTGTTTAATTAAAAGTTGGCACACACATTTTCTCATTGTAGCTGCTCTCCCAAAGTACCTTGTTCTGCCTAAGCTTTGTTTATTTAATACATTCACACCCTTGGGGCCTGGTTCTGATGATTCATTCCCAAGTCATCCTTTTAATCACCTCCTCTCCACTTCCATTCCCCAAAGTAGATGCTCTCTTACATGACTCTTTCTCTTGCATTTCCTTTCCAGGTTACAATGAACCCCTTGAGAGATCCCGTAAGTATTTKGCCAAATTCGTTTTGCCACGTTCATTTCAAGGGAAGCTCTCACAGGAGAAATGCCCTGAGAAAATCAGAGGGGAAGAGATTATCTAAATAATAAAAGTTATATTATATTAATTATATTAATCATATTATATTATATTATATTATATTATATTATATTATATTATATTATATTATATTATATTATATTATATTATATTAATAATAAAAAGTAGCCTTGAAGTGTGCTGGGATTAGGAATGTTTTGAAAGTGAAAACAGCTTTTTTTTTTTGCTAGGAAATTCCTAATCCTTCTCCCCTTTGATTACAGCCCGGAGCACCACAGCTGCACCAAAAGCAACATCCAGGAATTTCACTCTGAACTTCACCTTGACCAACCTCCGCTACTCTGCAGATCTGGAAGCCCCAAATTCCCGCAGATTCCTTTCCACAGTGAAAGTGATGAACCACTATGTGAGTCTGGCTCTGCTTGTGCCCCTTTGGGGTCTTGGTGGTGACTTAAATCCACCTGCTTTAAACTCAGGATGTGAGTCCCAGCTCTCAATTGTCCTTTCTTTTTGACAGCTTGACCCTCTTTTCAAGAGGAGCAGCATAAGCTCTGCCTACACAGGGTGTAAAGCCATGAGATTCAGGTAAGATTTGGAATTCCAGAATCACAGGATGGGTCAGGTTTGATGGGTCAGCTGGTCCCACCTCCCTGCTCCAGTAGGGTCATCCCAGAGAGCCATGGATTGTGTCCAGATGGCTCTGCAATATCTCCAGTGAGGAGATTCCAACACTTTTCTGGACAATCTGTCCCAGTGCCTGGTCACTGCACAAGGAAGTTCTTCCTCATTCTCATCAACTTCCTGGGCATCAGTTCCTGCCTTGTTCCTGCCTTGCTCCTCAGTACCAAAGAGCAGACCCTGGTCCCTGCTCTGAGCCCTCCCTGCAGACACTAAAAATATCTGAAAGAATACCAAAAGTGTCTGAAATACTAAAACACCTAAATATAAACCACCTAAAATACTCCTAAAAATGCAATGAACCATTTCTTTACCCACTCTCACACACCTTCAATTTGTGGCTGTTCTGAGGCCAGGAAACAGCAGCCAGTGACACCTCCCTGTCCAGCCTGGATTTTTTTTAGGTGGTAAAAATCATTTTGGTATCTAAATATCATCACTCCAGTTCTGGAGAACYTGGTGAAGGATGCAGGAGCCCGTTGGCACTGAGGGTTTGGTGTCTGCCCTGAAAACCCCTCAGGAAGTTCTGCCAGCAGAGCAGTGTCCCAAAGAACGTGTGTGACATTTGTCCCCAGGTCTGGAAGGCACAGGGATGACACAAGAGTGGACGCTGTKTGCAGCTACAAGGACAATGCCAGCCTGGCCAGGTTTGACAGAGAAAAGCTTTACCAGGAGCTGAGCACCATGACAAACAATGTCACCAAACTGGGCCACTACAGCCTGGACAGGAGCAGCCTGTATGTTGATGGTAAGCATCCACGGGGATAACAGGATTTTGGGATCTCCTGGAGATCATTCCTCATCCCTGGGGCCTGAGCACTGATGAAGCCTTTGGTTTGTTGGTTTTATTTAAGTTTGACAAAACCAATCCTACAGGATATTGCCATGCTGGCAGCATTTCCATGCCTGAAATCAGACAAATTCCTGGTGAATTTCACTGTTACAGTGTATGATCTAAGCAGGGATATATCTTATTGCTTTTATGATATGAACAGATGTAAAAATAAATTAACTGTACCCTTTTTATTTAGATTTCACCCTCACAGACACAGCTGCCACCAAAAAGCCTCTCTTGGCTCCAGCCAAACTTGGCTACAGACTGAGCTTTAGAATAGTCAATGAAAACCTCACCAACCCTGACTCCCAGTCTCCAGAATACAGAGCAGCAGTAGAGAGCATCACCAACAAGGTAAGGAGGATTTGAGAATATGTCTGACTGGTCAGTTTGGGAAGCAACTACCAAAGATTTATGTCTGAATTAAAAAAAAAATTAAAAATCAAAATTTTGGAAGCAAAATTTCTAGAATCTGAAAGATAAGATTGGCCTTTTTCAGTTCTGGTTTTAAGTTGCTGGTGGGTGTGATCCCTGCCCATGGCAGGGGACTGAGACTGGAGGATCTTTAAGGTCCTTTCCAACCCAAACCATTCAATGATTCCATGTGGTCTTATGAAATTTTCCCCAGCCAAAGACATGGACTGCAAAATGCCAGAGCTGATCTGTTAAGTGAACACACCTCCAGAATTTCACTCCCAGCTCYAGAAGTGCATCCAAGGCCAATCCCTGCTGGGAAATCCCTGCTCAGCACACCCATGATTCATTCCAGAATCCAATGTTTTCTCTTCAGCACCAATCCARCTTATCAACCTGATAAGGCCCTGATTGGGTGGGTTTTGCTCTCTTTGAGCTGTGGGCCTGTGAGGCTGGGATGTCACTCAGGACACTGCTCTCCCACATTGGCATCCTGGAAGGAATTTCAGGAATTTCAGGAAGGAAACGTTCCTAAGGCCAGGCTGGAAGTCAGACCCTACCACAAGAAGGTGCCTATTCCAAAGTACAACCCAACCCTCATGAAACCAAACCAGCAAAAATAACCCAGMGCTCAAATCTCTCCTGCTGGCCCAAAGCCTCCAGCACAGTGCGCAAACTCATTAATATTTAATGTGATATTTTCATTTCAGATGAATCACTTGTACCGTCAGAGCGACCTGCGGGAGCAGTTCCTGAGCTGCAGGATCACTGGGCTGAGGTCTGGGATAAAATCTGATTTTTGTTTAAAGATTGCTTCACCCTGGCACTGCTCCCCCATGGCTGAGTGCCACTGGCCCCACTGGAATTCCTCACTTTCATTCTCTTGTTGGAAACTGATGCCCTAAGGAGGCATTTCCAGGCTTCCCAGAATTTGTCGGTTTGAATTTTTTTGGACCAGGGTTTCTCAGCCAGGGTTTCTGTAAGGCACTCTCAGGTCTCTGAGTATCCCAGGAATGACAGATCCCATCCCTTTACTGTGACCTCTGCACTCCTCTCAACCTAACTCCACTACATTTTAAAAGTGAGCTGTGGTATCCTGCTCAGGATAGAATGAGGCTTGGACAAAGGGACTCTCCCACACAATGAAAGCTTTAAAAAACCTGAAAGTGCTGCTCTTTCATTGCATTCATACAAAACAACCTAAATTTGTCCAGAGAAAAGGTAAAATTTTAATTTTACCTGTCCCTGTCCAAAGGAAAAGCCCCAGCCAGCCCATTCTACCAGGTTACTTTAAACCACTCAACCTTGAGAACAGCAGGAACCCTTCAGGAAAATCCTCACACTGAGCTTCCTGCCCATCCCATTTATCTCAAAACCTCTGTCCCTCTGCCCACAGGCCTGGATCCATAGTGGTTGACTGCCAGTGCTTCTTCCAGCCCGACCCCAAGATCAGCAGGGCTGTGGTTGAAAGGACTTTCCAGGACAGGACCTCCAACACCACGGGGCTGTGGCTGGGCAGCAGCTACCGACTGCAGGAATTCTCAGTGGACAGTACGTGGATCAAATCCCTTCCCAGTGTCTTCATGGACAACTCACTTTGCCATAGCACACTCAGAACCTCCCAAATTCTGCTCTGTCAGAGCAAAAATTAATCTGTTATTAAGTTCGATCACTGGGCTTTGAATTAGGCCATTCAGACATTCAGTCCTCTACTCATYGACGGCTTAAGGGGTTATTCAATATATTAAGATGTTCTTCAATATTAAGGTGTTGTTCAAAATTAAATTGTTACTCAAAATTAAGGTGTTTTAAGTAAAAATCAGAAAAATCAGTAAAAGTAAAAATTAAAAAATCGGAAAATTCAGTGTGAACTGCTCACCACAACTTCAACCATCAAGAGCTAAACAGGCCAGGCCTTCAGCTTTTTTTCCCAATGTGCAGCATCCTGAAAAAATGAATGGCCTGGAACATTTGGAGTTTCCTGTCAGACCCCAATGAAACTCAAGTTCTGTCAATCTAAGACTTCAAGCTAAAAAGCTGCAGCTCAGTGCTGCTTGGTCGGAAAGCCTCCATTTCTCTCTGCTAGAATTTAATTTTCCTCTCCATTTCCAGCYTTGGAACTCTCAGTTGAGGCAGCAACTCACAAGACACCCCTGGAGTCTGGCAAAGAAAAATTCGGATTAAATTTCCAAATCACCAACCTTCCCTACTCGCCTGAGCTGCAGGACTCCAGCTCCCAGATGTACCAAGAGAACAAAGAGAAGATTGAGAAAGAGGTGAAATGAACAGCAATAACTTGAGCACCCTGTCCAAAGGATGTGTGAAATTAACTCAGCTTTCCTCAATCGTTTTGTTTCTCCCCATCAGCTCGAGGTGTTCAGGAGCAGCCACCTGAAGGACCAATTTGTTGGCTGCACTGTGGAGAGCTTTGGGTATGTCCACTGCCTTTTGAAACCCCAAAAGAGCAGCTCAGGAAGACATTTAGGRTGTCCACCCCTCCCTGCCAGCCTCTGTGCCCCCAGTGACTCGTGGGAGTCACTTCACTCTCAGTCACTTTTTGCCTTTACCACAAAAGGTTTCTGTCCAAACAGAGCTGGTTTTGTTTCGGTGCTTGCAGAGCTGTTTTCATGCATGAACAACCCCAGGGTAGAGCAAACATGTTCATTCTCTCATTTAACGTGTTCAAATAAGCTCAAATTTCACTGACACACAGCACTGACCACACAACTGACCAGCCTGAGGACAAAACCTGCCTGTGTGAGGGTCCTCCAGCTGGTGTGAGGGTCCTCCTCTTTGGAGGAACAAAGCAGCAGAGTAGATTTAACTTTTGGAAATAAAGCTGATTTAACTCCTAGAAGTAGASTTGATTTTCCTCTTAGAAACAGAGCTCATTTACCTCTTAAAAATGAGGATTAAATCAGTGGATGGATTTCACAAGGCTGCAGGAGTTCCTGTCTCACCCAGAACAAGCTGCTAAAAGTGATCCCATCCCAATAAAACATCTGCAAACCTGAGGCTCCAAATCCCTCTCCCTGCTCTGCTCAGCTCTGTTCCATTTTCTCTCCTCTCTGCTGTCACCCTCCAGGCCTGTCCATGGCAAAGGACACACAGAGGTTGCCTCAACCTGCAAGTTCACCCTGGATCCCCTCTCAGGGACTCTACAAGAGCAGGAGGTGTTTGAGGAGCTGAAACTCCTGACCCAGGGCTTCACCAGGCTGGGCTCCAGCTATGAGCTGGAGGAGCAGAGTCTGGTGGTGGAAGGTGAGAGCTCCTGGAGGGACGTTTTGGGGAATTCTTCCTAATTTTGTTTAAATCAGCTCCAGAGTTGCATTCCTCATCTGTCCCACTCCTCATTTCCAGRTTACTCTCCACTCAAGACAGATGAACCAGAGTCCAAAAGATCTGGTAGGTGGTTTTTTTTTGGCAAAGATTGACCTGACAGCCACTGAATAGTTGAGCTCTAATAAATAATTGAACCCTGATAAATACTTCAGCTGTAATAAATTAGCAT
Source organism: Cardinalis cardinalis (assembly GCA_014549065.1). Lineage (NCBI taxonomy): Eukaryota > Metazoa > Chordata > Aves > Passeriformes > Cardinalidae > Cardinalis > Cardinalis cardinalis. The sequence goes on from JACDOX010000597.1 coordinate 15,566, forward strand.
CAGATATCCTGGAATGGAACTAAACCCATGGAAAAGACCAAAAATCCAAGGTTTTTGGTAGCAAACAGCAGGTGCCACCAGCCTGATGGGAATGGAATTGAAGGACAGGCAAAAGCTGCAGTTTGGGAACTGTTTGAAAACTCTGGCACCAATAAATTTTGATAACTGCAGTATTTTTTWAAAAAAGACCAGACCAGATATGGTTTAGCTTAGTTACAACCCCAGAACTAACAGGAGAGAGAAGAAAAATACCCTGAACTGTTCCTTTCCCATGCACCACAAACACTCTGGTAAAACAACCACAGCTTTTGCTGACACCCTGAGCCCTGTCCCTGTCCCCAAAAGAGTCCAGAAGCAGTTAAGACAGAACTTTGTCACTCTGAACATCCCTGGAATCAGCTGGGGTATTCTGCTCCCTGAGCCCTCACTCCATTTCCCCAAACTTCTGAATTTTGCCCTGACCTACAGGGAGTTCAGAACTTTGCCAGGGTGAGATCTCCCTCTCACAATCCCACATGGAAGAGTCTCTAAACCTGACATGCTCCTTTTTTTTTCCCCTTTTCAGAGCTTCAGTTCTGGGCCATCATCCTCATCTGCCTTTTCACCCTGCTGGGCTTCATCCTCCTCCTCTTGTTGTGCTTCCTGGTGAGTGTCCCCTTTGCTGTCCCACCTGTCCCTTGTCTCTGCAGAGCCACAGGAGGGACATCAGACACATTCCCAAGGATCCCAGTGGGAGCAGGGTCTGGAAACAGCAAAAACCACCCCAAATCCTTCACTCCCTTCCAGCTCTTCCAAGCTCTGGGGATGGGGAAGGGAATTTAGAGTCAGCCGAGCAGATTTTTAGCAGAGGAAGCRGAATTTTCCTTCTAGAAAAGCAGCAGGATTATGGCTGGCACTGGGTTTTTGCAGAGRGAAAAACACAAACCCAAAGGTGAGGCCATCACCAAGAGGAGGAGCAGGAATTAGGGAATCCACAGGTGGAAACAGGGAATCCTCTGCATCATTCCCCAAACCTCTTCCCTGTCCAAAACACCTGCAGCATGGGCAGGTTCCAGTGAGGGAGTGCCAAACCCAACATTTTTAACAGCCTCTGGGAACCACACTGAGAATTCTGTGCTCTTTTAACTACAATAAATACAAATTAWGAATTATTTCAGTGCTCTTTAACTACAGACTGCTGCAGCCTGGCAGGGCCATGCTCCATGCAAATCCCTGGAAAAGGCAGAGCAGATCCTCTTCCCATCTCTGGTGGTGTTTTCATGGGGAACAACACCCTAAAAACGCTGCTTGAAAACTTTGCTTTGCAGCAGCTGGGGAGAAGAGCAAAACCTACAGAGAGCAGAGAAGTTCAGGAGACAAAATCACAGCCAGCAGGATTTAGGAGAGGAAACCCCCCTGCTGCAGAGCTGCCTCACAGCTTTAGGCATTTTGGGATTTTAATTCCCAAAATCCCTCCCTTCCCGCCTGGCAACGTGATTTGGGGACACTTAATGGTGGGCAGAGCATGGATTCACTATTTTTGCCATTAATTTTAGTCTTTTTGCCATTAATTTTGGTCATTTTTTGTCATTAATTTTGTTCTTTTTCCCATTAATTTTTGTTCCTTTTCCTCATTAATTTTGTTATTTTCCCCATTAATTTTTGTACTTTTTCCCATTAATTTTTTTTCCTTTTCCCATTACTTTTTGTCATTTTTCTCCATTAATTTTTGTTCCTTTTTCCCATTAATTTTTGTTCTTTTCCTCTTAAATTTTTGTTCTGTCCCCATTAATTTTGTTCTTTATGCCATTACTTTTTGTCCTTTTTCCCATTAATTTTTATTCTTTTCCCCCATTAATTTTTGTTCTTCTCCCCATTAATTTTTGGGTTTTTTTCCCATTAATTTTTGTTCTTTTCCCCATTAATTTTGTTCTTTTCCCCATTAATTTTTGTTTTGTTTCCCATTAATTTTTGTCCTTTTCCCCATTAATTTTTGTTCTGTTTCCCATTAATTTTTGTTCTTTTCCCCATTAATTTTGTTCTTTTCCCCATTAATTTTTTGTTCTTCTCCCACCAGGTCCTCTCCTGCCTGAGGAAGAAGTCCCACCTGTACCAGGTGCAGCAGGGCCTCTATGGGTTGTACTTCCCCCACCCCAGCACAGGGAAGGTTCACTGACACCTCAGCTTGGTCTTCCCAGACCTTTTCGTCCACTGATGAAGGAAAAAAAGCTATAAAACCTAGAAAATATTTCTTTTATAAATTATTTCAGCGTTTTCTCTCGCCTTGAGACAAATCTTTGCACTATTGCCATGATTCTTCTCATACTCCAGGAAACTGCCAACAGTGCAGGTGCTGAGGAAAATATTTTTTTTTCAAGCACTGCAGAGTTTTATAGAAATATAAATTTTATATAAATATTACACAACCAAAGGAAAATAAAAACTACCAGGAGCTGCAGTTTGCAAAGCCCTTCAGTGTTAACGTCAGTTTTCTGAAATAAATTATACTAATTTAGAGATTTTTGGGGACTGACTGTTGTAGACTTAGAAATCCCACCTAGATTTTAGCTTTTTCACCACTGAGCTTGAAAAATGTAAATACTTTAAATTAATTGAAATATTTCATCTATTTATAATTATGACATTGTGATGTAAAGAGACCTTGTTAAATCTGAGTGTGACACAGCCAGGCTGTGTTTTTGAGATTGCTGCTGATTTCAGTTCAATAAATGCCACGTTTTACTGCCATGAAGTTGTGTTTCCTCTGTGGCAGCATTTTTATCATGCCAAATCAGAAACTCTGCAGAAATCCTGGAGGTTTTGCTCCTCAGCTCCCATCCCACAGCACAGGATCTGTTTTTAGAGTTCAGCACCTTTTCCTGCCAGAATTGCCCCAAAACCCCCAATTCATGCCCCAGTTTCCATGGAGCACAAGACTCAGGGTTGTTTCTCTGCAATTATTTGATCCTATCATTAAATGAACCCCCTGAAAGTGAAAGCATTCAATTAGAATTAACAAACCCACGATTAGTCATTAAATCCTCCCACTGCAGGCAATGTTTCCACGCAACAGAAGTGGGTTTTGCTTTCAAACCAAAGTTCCTCCAGGGCAGGTCCAACCAGTTCACCCCCAGCTCAGAGCTCCCTGCAGAGGATTAGGATCTGTTTGCCTGCCCCAACAAAGRGCTTGGAGCACCAATTATGTCAGCAAACATCGATTAAAAGCTCCCAGAGCTCTTGCAAAACACCTCTGCCGTGTCCCTGTCACCCTGAGTGTCCTGAGCGTGGCTGCCACCCTGTGACAGGGATGTTGGGAGGGGGAAGGAAATCCCAGCTCCCGAGAAAAGCTGAGTGACCAAGAAGGGCTGAGAATCATAAAATCCTGGAAGATTTTATGAGAAAATCATGAGAATCACAAAATCCTGGAAGGAATCCAGAGCAGGRTCCAGCCCAGTTGGGATTTACAGCTCCATAGACAAGAGCTCATTCTTCCTGCTCACCCCACTCAGTCCTTCCTCTAAATAGCTAATTAATCTAATTGCATCTTATTAGCATTTCTCCCCTGGGAGCCTCATCCTGGGGCAGCCAGGAGATCTCCACCATGCCCAGCCAGGAATTTAATTTGGGAACTGGTTGTTGTAGCAGAAAATGCATCATTTTGTCAGCGGCAGTCACTGAATTTACTGGCAAGCTTTGGTGTCTCCTGCAAGGCTTGGTGTCCCCTGCAGGGTTCAGTGTCACCTGCATGGCCTGGTGTCACTTGAAGAGTTTGGTGACACCTGCAGTGTTTGGTGACACCTGCAGTGTTTGGTGCCACAAGCATGGCTTGGTGTCACCTGCAGGGTTTGGTGCCACCTGCAGGGTTTGGTGTTACCACCATGGCTTGGTGTCACCTGAAGATTTTAGTGTCCCCTTCAGGGTTTGGTGCCACCTTCAGGGTTTCTTGTCACCTCCATGGCTTGGTGTTCTCTGCAGGGTTTGGTGTCACCTGCAGGGTTTGGTGTTACCTCCATGGCTTGGTGTTCTCTGCAGGGTTTGGTGTCACCTCCACGATGCCAAAGAGCCCAAGGGACACCTACCTGTGCTCAGCCAGGCCAGCTCAGCCATGCCAATCCCCCAGCAAGGTGACACCTGTGGCTCAGGCAGGGCCACTTGGCGGCAGCTGATGCTCAGTGCCCAGCAGGATCTCACAGGTGCTGCTCCCTGCAGGGCCTGAGTCCCCTCTGGGGCAGGGCAGAGRTGCCCCAGGGACCCCCAACACCGGGGTTGCCAGGGCAGGGCTTCCATGAGCTCACCCAGACCCCGGTGATGTCACAGGGCCCCTGGGGACACACCCATTCCTGGCGGATTCCATGGGGGGTTCCAAGCCCAGGGATGTGTTCCTGCCCCAGGGAATTGTGCTGCCCCAGCCCTGCAGGGACCCGCTCCAATGGCCCCAGGAGCACACAGGCTCTGGGGTGACCCTGGCAGCACCACAGCAGCAGGACACCCCTCCCAGAGCATGGGAAGCATCCCCAGAGCTGGCCCAGGAGCCAGGAAAGGCCCTGGGCACTGCAGGGAATGTGGCAGGGCCGTGGGATGGGGCAGGGGTGTCACAGGGACAGGGCAGGGGGCAGAGGGGAGGCTGCAGGAATGTGGGAGGGATGCARGGAGGAGGGGTCAGGGATGCTGGAGGCATCTGGCAGGACACTACCCCAGGGATTTCTGACTAGCAAAGAGTGTTTAGTTCTCAAATAGACTCCAAGCAGTCACTCCATTCCCCCTGAAACTTCCAGAGAAAAGCAGTTCCTTCTCCTTACAAAGCCAGTCCCAGTCTCAGCTCTCTGGAGGAAGGAGCAGCTCCTGGGATCCCCCAGAGGCACTGCCAGCCCTGTGGTATTTTCTGAGACCCCTGTCATTGGAAGGAAAAGAAGGAATCTGACTCCATGCTCTTAGAAGGCTCATTTATTATTTTATTATGTATATTATATTAAAGAATACTATAATAAACTATACTAAAAAATACAGAAAGGATACAAATAGAAGGCTAAAATATATTAAAGAAAAACTCATGATTCTCTCCAGAGCCCTGACACAGTTGGATGGTGATTGGTCATTAAGTAAAAACAATTCACATGAAACCAATGAAGCAATCACCTGTTGGTAAACAATGCCCAAACCACATTCCAAAGCAGCAAAACACAGGAGAAGCAAATCAGATAATTATTGTTTTCCTTTTTCTCTGAGGCTTCTCTGCTTCCCAGGAGAGAAATCCTGGCAAAGGGATTTTTCCAGAMAATATGATGGTGACGSAGCCCCACACAGCCCCTGGTGCTGCCTGCCCAGGGCTGTCCCTGTGGCTGAGCTGTGACACCGTGTCACACAAACCACAGGAGCAAAGAGCTGCAATTGATTTCCTGTGAGCTGCAGGGGAGCCGTGGGCTGGGACAGGGATGTCACTGATCGCTGGTATCAGCTGAGGCATCACACCTTTGTTTTTCGGGCTCTTCCTTTTTCTTGTAAAGTTTTATCATGGTCAGGGCTTTTCTTGTGCCCTGGTCATCCCTGCYGTGACCACAGCCCTGAGCAGGCACAGCTGCAGCCACTGCACAGCTGGCACAGCTGCACTGCTGCATCTCCACCACAGCTGCAGCCCTGCAAATCCCTTTTTCCTTCTGCTGCTGCTGCAGCAGCTCCTTTCCCTGTGGATCCACCCCCAGCACCCCGTGGGGATGGAGGCAGGAGCAGGGAGTTCATCTCTGCTCTCTCCTCTCCATCCCCACGAGCTGGGAGTGCCCTTGGAGCAGCTGCTCTGCCCACTCTGTCACATCCCCTGAGGGTGCCTGGGCACTGCCAGCACTGCAGGTGATCCAACTCCTCCACCAGCTCTTCATCTTCCCTTTCCCATGGAGGAGGATGGCTCCTTTGGGTGTTTGGGAAGAGGTTTTATGGCAGCAGGGATTGCCACAGGGCTTTTGGGGACTGTGAATTAAAGCAGAGTCAGAGCCCTCCCAGACCTCTGTGCCCTGTCCCCTGTGCTCTGTGCCAGCACTCCTGTGGTAAAACCTGCACAGAAACACCCACCTGGTGCTCTGTGGAGGCCTAACTTCTTTTTGCCAGGGTCAGGATTAAATGCCTGAGATGGTATTTCTTGTTAGGACTCAGATGTTTATTAGTTCTTATCTTTGTCACAGTCTCACAAACCCTGAGTTCTGCAGCACTTCACTCTAACAAAGTAAAAAATGGAGCCCCATCTCTCTCTCTCTACAAGGCCTTTTAAGGATAAAATGTCCAATTAAGAAATGACACCTAAACTGTTTTTACTTTTAACCCAATAACCAACCACCTGTGGCCGGAAATGYGGATTTTTTTATCCAATCACAMAAAACCACCCAAACCCATGGAGAAGAAGGTGAAGAAGAAGGAGAAGAAGGAGGAGGAGGAGGAGGAGAAGGAGGAGGAGAAGAAGAAGGAGAAGGAGAAGAAGGAGAAGAAGGAGGTGAAGAAGAAGGTGAAGGAGAAGGAGCAGCCTCCACCCTAAAACCTCCACCTCGCTTTATATATATTACTGTATTCTAAACCCTAAAACTCTTAAGTTTCCCACCCTGTGATATCACACACTTCTATTCAAACTCCACACCCACAATCCCAKTTCTATCATTCCATTTTGGAAGCTTCTCCACGGCCTCAGGTCAATGCAGTGTTCTCYTGGGGGTCAGTGCCTGGCAGCACAGAAAGTCTGAAATTCTCAGCAGTCAGGGCTCCAACAGTGCTCTGGGTCTCTGTACTTCAATGTGCAGATGGRAATTTGGTGACAAAGGCACATCCAGCAGGATGCCAGGGGCTCCCATCAGGGACAGCAGCACCTTTGTGTCACAGAGATTGCTCCAGCTTAGAGCCGATGGCAACTCCCAGGTTACTCTGAGTCCTTTTTGGTGATAAAAAGCAAACACACCCTAAACACATCCCCCTGCAGCAGCACCTGGCTCAGAGCCTGCAGGGCCCAGGGTGCTCTCAGAGCCCTTCACTCCTCACTCACAGAAACTCTGGGTGTGTTTTTAGTGGGATGCAAAACCCCCTGATGCAGCAGGGACGGGAGAGAGTGGGGAGAAAGGCATGGTGTGATTTTTGAGGTAACTCAAGACATTGAGGTAATTCAATGGAAAGTCTTTTTCTGCTGTAATCTCGCTCTCCATGCCAGCTTGTTGCTGCTGTATTAGAGAAAGGCAGCGTGTGTGGGAGGTGTGAATTAATGTTACCACACTGGGAAGGTGGTGACGACCGGAGATCTCACAATCATGCACATCAGGCTCCCTCCTCAACAGGGCTGCGAGAGAGTGCAGTGGAAAAAAAGGGACATAATTGGTCTTTTAAGAAAGAGTTGTGAGACACCGGCGTCAGCAGATGCTATTTCAGAGCACAGACACTCACCTCCTCTCTCCCAGGACAAGTGTTAACCTTTAAATGCAGTCTTTCCACTCCTTTCCCTTTCACTCACGGGCTCTGGGGCTCTTCCTCTGTTCCTGTGAAGTTGTGCAGAATTTTGGGGCTCTTCCACACTGAAATTTTACATTTCACAGTGGTGCTTWCCAAAAAGGATTATTTTGCTGCTGTTCCTTCAAGGCATGGCATAAATAATGCAACAGCATTTCCATTCCCTTCTGGATTTGTGTTTTGCTCTTCCTTTTTCTTCTTATTTTCAAACTTTTTTCCTCCCCCTGCTCCCTCCTTGCCAAAATCACTCAAGTTTCCCCATTGAGAGCCCGTGGCTGTCGTGTGCCAGGAGCTGCTCCATCCACACCCCCACACCCTGTCCCAGTGCTGCCATGGGCTTTTCCAGCAGCAAAATCTCCCTGTGGCACTGAGGACTTGCACATCAGCCTCATTTCTTGTCCTTCCTGGGCCAATTCTCCTGGAGATGTGGCTGGAGCTGAAGCTTCCCGGGTCTGGTGCCAAGAGGAGCTGGCACAGGGACAGGGACAGGAGCCCAGCAAGGGCTGGAGCTGGGCCAGGCCTTGGCATGGAGCTCAGGGCAAGGTTCTTCCCCCYGAGGCTGCTGGGCACTGCCCAGGCTCCCCAGGGAATGGTGCCAAGGCTGCCAGAGCTCCAGGAGCSTTTGGACACAGAATTCACAAAATTCCAGAGTCACTGGATTGGAAGAGACCTCCAAGGTCATCGAGTCCAACCCAGCCCCAACACCTCAACTGAACCCTGGCACCCAGTGCCACATCCAGGCTTTGTTAAACACCCCCAGGGATGGGGACTCCACCACCTCCCCGGGCAGCCATGCCAGAACTTCATCACCCTTTCTGGAAAAAACCTTTTCCTAATATCCAACCTGTATTTTTTTCCTAATATCCTAATTAGGTTTTTCCTAATGTCCTACCTATAGGATAGGATCTCACCAACTTCCTAATATCCAACCTATACTTTTTCCTAATATCCAACCTGAATTTCCCTTGGTGCTGCTTGAGGCTGTGTGCTCTGGTTCTGTCAGTTCCTGCAGAAAGAGCCCAGCCCCAGCTGAGCACAGGCACCTTTCAGGAGCTGTGCAGTGATGAGGGCAGCCCTGAGTCTCCTTTTCTCCAGGCTGAGCACCCCCAGCTCCCTCAGCTGTTCCTCACAGGGTTTGTGTTCCCAGCCCCTCACTGGCAGAGCCCTCAGGGGTGCTCAGGGTGAGGTTGTTGGGGTGGCTGTGCAGGGACAGGGTTGGATTGATCATCCCTGAGGGTCTCTTCCAGCTCAGGATCTTCTGGGATTCTGTGGATTATTTTAACTCTCCTGGCATCCCATCCTCCCCAGTGTTCCCAGTTCAGGTGCTGAGGCAGGTCTGGAGAACAAGGGCTCTGTGGCCCACACGCTCTCCTGTCCAGGAAATGTTACTCATTTCTTCAGTGTTCTCAACACCTCAYAAAAAATCACCTTTGGGCACCTGCAGGGTTAAATCTCTTGGGGTTGAACTGGGTTCTCTCAGTGAGGCTCTAGCACCAGCTGGGAGTGGCTACTGGGAGCCCCTGCCCCAATTTTCCACCCCACCACAGCGTCCCTGTTCAGGGGAAATGAAAGTTCCTGTGCACATCCTGSACCCAACCTGCAGCAACTCAGGAGAAGAGGGATGAGGCTGAGCCTCCTCCTGCAGGCAGCAGCTCCCATGGCCAGGCAGGACCAGGGCTGAGCCTGGGGAAGGACAAGAGGTGCTTGGGTGTCAGACACATTTTATGAAAAATCCTTTCCTTAGGATTTTTTCTYCAGAGGAGCTGAGAGGCCTCAGGAACAAAATGTAACCAATGGTTATCTGCTGCTGTGGAATGCAACAGGTGCATCTGGGATTGGYCTCATRTGGTTGTTTCTAATTAATGGCCAATCACAGKCAGCTGGCTCRGACTCTCTGAGAGTCACAAGCCTTTGTTATCATTCCATTCTTATTCCTTCGCTTGCAAGCCTTCYGATGAAATCCTTTCTTCTATTCTTTTACTATAATTTTAATATAAYATATATATATCATAAAATAATAAATCAGCCTTCTGAAACATGGGGTCAGATCCTCATCTCTTCCCTCTTCCTGGGGCCCCTGTGAAYACKGTCACACTTGGGGAAGGYGGAGAACASCCCAGGTGGAAGATCACTGTGTGATGGATGAGTAATGCAGTATTTGACTCTCACAACTGAAAGGCAAATATCCTGTGTATGTATTAAGAGAAGTTTTATAGATTTATAGTTGTGTTTTACCCCCCTTGTGTTGTTATCAGGGGTAGCCTGGGTTTGGGACATTTGGGAGGGTGGGATTGTCACTRTGGCAGCACCTGAGCTCCAATCAAGATSTCAGGAAGTAAATTCCACCACTGGTCAGCAAAGAAGGAGTTGATGGACAGAATTTGGGAGGAGCTAAAGGGTTAAAAGGCAAAACCTCCGTTGTGTGGATGAGCACATGGTGGGAAAAATCCTCTGCTCCTGGCGCTGTAATATTTTCTCTATTCASTCTCCCGTTGTATTTTTGATAAGGTTTTAATAAACCTTTTACATTTTGGGAAGTGAGTATCACTTCTCACATCAGGGATATCGAAGGGAATTGGTGCAAGTTCTCACATCCCAAATCTGCTTCCCGAGGGAGGAGCAGGGCTGGAGGGGGATGTGCAAACCCCCCCCCGGGCTGGGAGGAATCTCTGTGCTGCTCCTCATCCTCCCACTGCCACTCTCTGGGCATCCAGCTCCCTGTTTATTTGGAATGAGAGGATTTAGTGATCAAATTGCCTTTTAATGCTGAAGTTGCAGCCTCTGCTTCAAAGTCATTAAGAGCAAAAATGGGTTTTTTTTCTGATGAAAGTGCCTGACTCACTGAGAGTTCTCAACTGCTGCTTTAGGGCCAAGTGTCTCAGAAAATGAGAGAGGAAGCTGCTGTGAGAGGCTCAGCCCTCAGCACTTGTCACCAAATGTCCCCAAAGACTCCCCTGTCCCACCCAATGGAGCAATCCCCAGATCTTCAGGATTTGGGTAAAAAAGCTTATTGAAAATTAAATAATTTCAATCTTAGAGTGTTTGGTTTCATAGCCCCAGGCAGGGCAGAGCATCAATATTTGCCCCCAAAATCCAGCTCAGCTTCTGAACTTTGGCAGCAAAGGCCTGCAAGGGGCACCTGGGCTTGGACTGAGATTCAGAGATGAAATAATAATAGATAATAAATGCTGCTAAATTAAACCCAGCCCCAGAGTGTTTACAGGAGGCAAATCCCATCTCCCAGGTGACATCCAAGCTGTGGGGATGTGGTCACTGAGGTGCTGTGACAGCTCCAACCTCAGCTCCTCCACAGGGCAGCCACACTCAGCATCCTCTGAGCACTGAGAAAACAACACCTTTTAACTGAAATCTCCCAAATTCCGCCCAGTTTGGCAGGGAGAGTCCTTGTTCCCACAGTGAGGGGCTCAGGAGCTACAACCCTGTGGTTGTGCTGCTCCCACAATGAATCATTGAGTGAGAAACCTGTGGCCACCGGGACTCTTTTTCTGTTCCTGTGAAGTTGTGCAGAATTTTGGGGCTCAAACACAACTCCCCCACTTCTCTTCCACGCTGAAATTTTAGATTTCACAGTGGTGCTCACCAAAAAGGATTATTTTKCTGCTGTTCCTTCAAGGCATGGCATAAATAATGCAACAGCATTTCCATTCCCTTCTGGATTTTGTGTTATGCTCTTTCTTTTTCTCCTCATTTTCAAGCTTTTTMTTTTACCCTCTCAAACACTGAGGAATTCAGGAAGGTTGTTTATGCCACAGGGAAATGCAGAAACAAGTGGRAAAATTGCTTAGTTTGTATTAAAACTTTCTAATTTTGTCTAATTTGTGGGACCAGGTCAGATTGGGGATGAGTCCTGGTGCCCCTCAGCTGTGTCTCCCATGGATGCATTTCCATTTTCTCCAAGGGCATTAGGGAATTAATAAAATCATGCCAGCCATCTCGAAACATTTCCTAGAAAGATTATTTTATCCTGAAAAAAAAACCCCAATTTTTTCAAGTAAATCCCAATTCGGAGATTCCTCTCCTTTCATTTTGGTCACAGAAATGAGAACCAAAACTGCAACTTAAAATCGAAACCTTTGACATTCAGCGGGGTGGAAGGAGGGAAATGCTGACAATAAGAAAAGCAGGATCAGATCCTGCCTCCCTCACCTGCCAGGGAGGAAAAAAGGAATTCCCTGAGCAGCTGTAATTGCTGAGGAGCAGGAAAACTTCCTGGGAAGGATTTTCCTGTCCTTCAGCTGGGGAGCAAAGAGAGCAGAGGCAGCACATCTGGAGCTGGGGGTGACCAGGAGGCCACATCTGGATGGCTGCTCTGACATCCTGTGCCTGCATTCCGGAGGAAATCTGGGGGGATCAATAAAAGCCTTGATTTTTTTTTCCCTCTGATCTCTTCCAGAAGAGGAACCTCTGGCAGCTGAAGCAGCGATTTTGTGTCAGCAGAAAATATTCAGAATTTCTGATATGGGAACCAAACAGAGATGGCAGAGCAGGGAGAGGCTCTGGGCATCCCGACCATGGGAAGGGAGAATCCTGGAGCTCAAATTCCTGACCAGCAGAGCCTCCTGTGCAGGGTTTGGTGGCTGTGGGGAACATTGAGGAGTCTCTCCTGCTCAGAGGCACAACAAACTCCTCACACCTCTTGTCATTGCTCCATCTGTAAGGAAAAATCTTCYCCTCTGCCTGGGCAGCACTTCACTCTCTCCCAGGGTGCAGAGAATAAAGCTCAGCTTCCCAAAATCTGGGCTTTGTTGGGCCRGAGCAGCACTTGCACATAGAAAAAAAGTTGGAAGGGACCTTAAAGTTCATCCAGATCCAGCCCTCAAGCATTCAATATTGTCCCCCAGACCTCTGTGACCCTTCCAGCTGTGCACCAGATGTGTGGGGGGTGTTGATCTCTGCATGCACCAGGGCTGAGCCAGCCCTGGAGCTCTGGTCTGTGCAAAGGGAGGGATAAACCTGCAGGAAAAGCAGACAGTTCCCAGATTTAAACACAGTAAACCAAGAATTCTGGGGAGACTGGGGGGATTTTTACCCAGAAAAGTGACATCTGGGGTTGTAGGTAGACTTGGTTCACATTTCAGGCCAAGCCATCAATAATTGAGGGAGTTTGGGCAGAAAAAAAGCAGAAATAAAGATCACACAACCCTGAGCGAGGTCTGGGGAGTTCAGCACAGCTCTACCTCAGCCTCCTGCAAAACAGACAGGGGGAAAGTCAGGAAAAAAACCACTCCTGAGCAGGGCCCTGGGGCTGTGCCTGCTCCAGCAAGCCAGGGCTGCACCAGGCCTGAGGAGAAATTGGGTGGAGACACTTGGGCCACTTTGTGAGAGGTTTGGGCACCAAGGTTGAGCTGGGAGCAGTTTTTAGCTGTTCCTTTGCCCCACCCAGCCCGAACACCTCCCAGCTGTGACGATTTTTAATACCTTTGATGCTTCAAAAATCAGGGGAAAAAAAATGTCCCAGGAGTGGATGTGGAGCCCAGATGGAGCCAGGATCGGGAAGGGAGAAGCCAGGAATGGGAATTTTCTCCCTCGTGGAGTTCCCAGGTAATTCCTGGTGGTTGAGAATTCCTTTGGCCGGCTATGGATCCCTTCAAGCTCCTCTCCCAGTTCCCTATAAATTGTCCCGTGCTGGAAAAGCTGCTGAAAGCCGGGCTGGTTGCAGGAGTGAATCCCAAAATAAAGAAAAGAACAAAAAGAAAAGAACAAAATCAGAACCAGGGCAGCTCAATTCAGCCTGGAGTGCTGCTCTCTTAACAGCTTTGAGGTCAGGGAGTTGCCARACCTCCCCTGCTCCCTCTGATGTTTTAACACTTGCCAGGTTTGAGTAAAGCTGTGAGAAATGAGAGCTTGTGGTCTTCRGGAGAACTGAGACCACAAACCTGGCCTGGGATGAGCAGCTTGGTTGCACCATTCAGAAGGTTCCTGGAGAGAGATCTCTGTTTCTCTTTGTTTTCTGCAGCAGGAACTTTTAAGATGTGATAAGAGAAAGATCGAAGCTGGAAGGCAGCTCCAGAAATCTGAGTGTCCTGCATCCAAAATAGCCCAAAGAMTCCCTTCATCCCAACACCTTGCTGKGAATGACTGCACATGGACAAGGATTTTGGGGGGGAATGAGGAGTTTAGGCAGCAACTCCCGGCTTTTTGCACCAAATTGCAGTATCTGCTTTGTCCTTTTTGGAAGGCAAAGGATGGAGCTGCAGTTGAGGGGACACAGGAGGCTGAGGTCAYCCCAGGGGATGGTCAGGAGGTGTCTCCAGACCATTTCCTCAGCTCAGTCCCAGCCTGACCCTGCTGTGGAAGGACGGATGGACCTCGCAGACAGTTTGAGGTTTACCATCACAAAATCCCCATTGGATAAATCAGGCTGAGAATTCCATGGTCGTGCACATCTCCAGCCCTGGAAATCCAACAGGCACCAAAACAYTGTCCTGTGCAATTTCCTCTGCACCCAGCAGCTCCTGAGGCCCTGAGCCTCAAGTTCTGTCCYTTCCAAAACCAGGGATGTGGGTGGGCACGTAAAAATCCTCCACTACCCTTAAAACCCCCTCCAAATACCTTTAAAATACCCTCCAAACCTCAGCTTTTCCCAACATTTTTCCAAGTTGGCCCAGACAGTGCCTGAACAGCCCTGGGGTGACTGAGCCAGGGAACTGGGACCAGTTTGCACAAAGGAGGGGATTTTCAAATGGAAGGGTGTGAAAGAGAATATATATAATATCTGTCCCTTTTGTATTATGATTGAAAGATAAATAAATAAATAAATAAATATCACATTTCTCACTCTTGTTTGAATTATGAATACTGGTTTGACTGTTTTGTTGAACTTCTGCTGGATACACTGAAGTAGATACGGTATAAATATTATGATAACTATTATGACAATTAGTACATATATGTTAATCAAACAGAATATTTAACTATGATCTTTTTTGACTTTGAGTATGGTTATATTTCCTTGTAATTGTTGTATGTTCTTATGTATAGATATTGAAAATACAATACATTTTATCAAAGTCTTTATATTTATGTCTGTGTACTAACAAAAGAAAATTCATAGTTTTGTTTTGTAGAGTTATATAGTATATTATATGTTATATGTTATATGTTATATGTTATATGTTATATGTTATATGTTATATGTTATATGTTATATGTTATATATGATGTATTATATAATATATAATCCATCTATTATATAATATATGTTAAATATAATATAATATAATATAATATAATATAATATAATATAATATAATATAATATAATATAATATAATATAATATAAATGATTTTATATAAAGAGTCTTACACTTTGAACATTAATTAACAAATTGTTCAGTGTAAGAGAAATAGTATGAATTGTTTCCTCAGTTAACAAGTTAGTTTATTAAATTCCTTCAAGACAAGGGAGATAYGGGGGGACAAGGCTCAGCAGGAAAGGGACAGGTCCAGCAGGCAGGGAGCAGCTGATAAGGCCAGCAGGAGATAAGGAGCAGAAAAGCTGCCTGTGGTCAGCACTCAGCCAATCCCCACATGATCTCTGTGTAGGAAAGAGCCAAGCCCAGCCTAAACCCCGGTCCAGAGGCTGTGACTCACCCCAGGGTCAGGGCAGGTTCACCAAGAGCTCAGAGAGGTGATGCTGCATTTCCTCCCCACTCCTGCCCAACCTGTGCAAACCCCCCAGGCTGGGATTTGGGAAGAACCCCAACCCTCTGCCCTGCAGGGACCCCAAAACCTCCCCCTGACCCTGCCCAGCTCCCCTGGGATTTGATGGTGCAAACACCAACTCAGAGCATGATGATTATTTTCTTTTCCACCAAAAGACCAACCTGCTTTTCTAGAAATGCTTCTAGGAGTGGTGAAACTTTAAATGGAAGGGACTATGGGATGGAAATGGGGAAATTCAGTTTGATCTGAACAGTGTCTGCTCTCCTGGGTGAGAGGAACCAGGATGCAATGCAGGGTGCAGCTCATTTTCAGATGTTTAATGCTGCTTGTGCTGTATGGTCTGGAATTTTCCCTTCTGATTATTTTATAGTGCTAGAAATAGAACCCAAATTCAATTAAAACCTTATTTTAGAATTAGCATTGCCCTCCCAGGGATTCCCCAGTGTGTGAGTAGGGCACTGTGAGGGCAGCACCTCTTTCCARAAGTCATTGCTGACGTTTTGTGCCTCAGCAATGATTCAGTTTGGGGCCTGAGCCTAAGCTAAAGGTCAGYATTAACTCATGCTCTGAAGGGAAAGCTCTGTACTCATCTCTCAGCCCAGCTCTGCAGCGTGTGACACACAGTGCCTGAAATGGGTGGGATTTGTTGGATTTTTTTGGAGTTCAGTGTGTCTGGAGACAGGGAAATTCCTCTTTCTGAGGCACGAGGATGGAGAAACATTTGGATGAGGCTTTGGGGAGAGCAGCAGCAGCATCACCCCCAGCTCCCCTGAGCCAGAGTCTCCCCTGTCACAGACACGTTTTATGAAAAATCCTTTTGTAAGGATCTTTTCTCCTGAGAGGCCTCAGAAACGAAATGTAAACAATAATTACTGCTGCTCTGGAATGCAACAGGTGCATCTTTGATTGGTCTCATGTGGTTGTTTTTAATTAATGGCCAATCACAGTCCAGCTGTCTTGGACTCTCTGGTCAGTCACAAGATTTTATTATAATTCCTTTCTTTTCAAGCTTTCTGATGAAATCCTTTCTTCTATTCTTTTAGTATAGCTTTGTGGGAACCCAGACCATCCCTCTGGCTGKCCAGGACCCCTGCCAGGGGGCTCAGAGACCCTGGCACAGAGCCCAGAACACCTGTGGGTTTGATTATGACCCATGGAGCAAATTACCAACCTTATAGGAAGATCTGCAAGCCACAACAGTTTAGGTAGAATAATAGTGAAGTTATCACGGGGTGGAAAAGTAGATTTTGGGGTTTTTGGAATGGAGGTTCAGGAGGCAAGATGGAGGAATCTGGGCGTGTCCAGCCTTTCTCCTTCTTCTTCTTGGCCTCCATCTTCTGCTGTGATGGTGGCACTTTTAGATTGGTTTAGAGCAGAAGCTCACTGTCTAACGTAGGTGATGGGTATTGGGAAGTAACTGTAAACATTGTACATGTAGTTTTTAGTATAAAGACATAAAACTGCCCTGGGGCAGGCAGAGTGCCTGGAACTGTCCTGCTGGATGGACCTCGGCAGGGCAGGAGAAAGRATTTTATAGATAAGATACAATAAACAACCTTGAGACCGAGAAATKAAAAGCCCTGACTCCTTCTTCAAGTGCTGGGCTGGGAAAAGAGACTTTCTAACCTTTCTCGGGGTCACTCTGACCAGCTAGAGATCCCGACATAGCTTTAGTATATAACTTTCTTTTCATACTATATATATATATATATATATATATAAAATAAAATAATAAATCAACCTTCTGAAACACAAAGTCAAGATTCTCATTTCTTCCCTCATCTTGGGACCCCTGAGAACACCACCACACTCCCCCAGCTCAGTCTCCAATTCCTCCCAGCAGATTCATCCTTCCTGAAATCCTCTCCTTGTTTTGTGACCCCTGTGGTCTCTTGCTGCAGGGTTTAGTCATGAGCTGCACAAGAAAAATCCGTCCTGCAGCTTTTGCAGAGCCTCTGCCCGCTTTCCCTGGGTGCCAGCTCATTCTAAGGCGTGGAAAGCACTGAGCAATTTTCCCCTGCTCCCATTCTCCATGTCCTTTGAAGTATATTTAGGTGTCTGYGGCGTGTCCCTCCCTCCTGCCAGCTCAAAGGCAAAGCCTCCCTGTCCTGGCAGACAGATAAAAAATACTGAAATAATTTTCCAAAGAGAAAATATCTCCCTTGTCTCCTCCTCTTAGGACACACAGAGGAATTTTTATTCTATAATGCACAGCTCAGTAATTAATCAGCTTGAAAACTGCCTGAAATTACTTTGGAACAAAGACAATTAATGAATTAACTAAGCCTAAGCAGAGGCAGGAACAGCTCAGCTCACTTCCAGCCCAGCCTCACAATTGGTACAACAATGGAACTTTCCTGAGGGTGTTACTGCATGTGGAACTTGGGATAATGGATAGGGATGGATGGATGGATGGATGGATGGATGGATGGATGGATGGATGGATGGATGGATGATGGATGGTGATGGATGGATGGATAGATGGATGGATGGATGGATAGATGGATGGATGATGGATGGATGGATGGATGGATGGATGGATGGATGGATGGATGGATGGAT